>OX375869.1:3967380-4186665 GCA_947359475.1 Heligmosomoides polygyrus bakeri
CGAACACATACATGGCAATGGCCGCAGAGAAGGGAGCAACACAAGGGTAGGCTACTACGCTCTCTTCACACTACTCCTTAGCCTCCTTCATCACTATTTTCCAGTTAAATGACATATTATAGGCCCATGCTAACAGACATTATAAGTACCCCTATAAAATGCTTGACCAGTAAAAAATTATCGCAGTTCATCACACCTTATCCGAAGGCCGGAGTTATAAATGAATTTAACAGCTATTTGATCTAAACTATCAGTAAGGGGTCGTTTAATGTGCACGCGACGCGCAGAGCGATGTTATGATAGGTTCCCATATCGATCACGCGACGCGAATGATCGATTTGGTCACCATTCATGTCATCACGTCGCGTGTACGCTAAACGACATCTAATAGCTGAACAACGCCCATAACAATAGTTGGAGAGCGCGTTTTTATGGCAGGCCACAAAGTTGGCAGCTACTTGTGGCATTGTATTCAACCGATTTGCATCGTTTTTCTGGGTTTTCGTGGTTTTCAGCTTACTCTGGCCGTTACCGTTTTATTTCCTATCATTTTTTTCACTTGCTAGCATTCCGACGTGTCTGACTAATTTAAGATGTAGTGTATATAAATAAGTAAACAATTCCATCAAAAATACTCACATCGTCTCCAGCCAGACGAGCCAACAGCATTTTCTTCTCGCGACCAGTGGCGTGCTCTAGTGGATCTGGATAGTAACCGTAGTCTTCGGGCGATGCTTCCGTGGCCAGTCCACGACGCGCGGCAACCACTGGCATCAGGGTTCGCTTAGACAGCGAGGCCAACACTGTACGCGCTGCGAGTTGGGCCATACCTGGAAGTAGGAATGATGCCAGCGATATTAACTGTGAAAAGGCAGAGACTTGAGATACGAATACAATGTAAAACATTCAAACTAGAACATAAAAAGCTGTAGAAGGAACTGCAAGAAAGATAATCGTCCTTCGTGGAGGGTGAGGCTCTCTGGGACCGGATTCATCAACGACTTACGTAACTTTAACGGAGAACTGTAAGCGAAAAGCTCAGATAACACGACTTAGCGCTCACCATATCGCTTGATAAGACGCGTTATCTGACGATGAGCTTTTGGCTTACAATTTTCCGTTAAAGTTACGTAAGTCGCTGGTGAACCCGACCCCTAGTCGGCAAAAATCCTCTTCTCATCCTTGTTTCGCACGTTTCCCACTGGAATAAGTTGTAACACACTTTCCCTTCCTCTTCCATTACAAGACTATCAGTCATCGGGCTTTCCTTAATTTCTACCACCATTTACATGTTTATGTTCACAGTAAGAGTGTGATTCCCAGAACTCATCAAAATAAGTCGGTCATTGCTGTAAAGGAGGAAGAATGGGGCAATAACGTCATCCAATGACAAAACCTGCCAAATGAGGATGAGGAGAAAATCGCTTAGCCGAATAACTTCACTCTTCTGTGAAGCTCGGTAAGTGCGAAGTAATCTGGCCAAGCAAAGATTTTCTCCTCGTTCTCATTTGGTACATTTTTTCGATGAGTTCTGTGCATCACACTCTTACTGTGAACATGAAACGTGTAAAAATAAAAATGAACAATGATGATAGTAATTAAGGAAACCTGATGTCTGGTAGTCTTGCGGGCGCAGTCGCAAAATTGAGGGGTTGGTAAATTTCAATGAATCACCTATGATGTGACTAAGCGCATCCTTGGTAACTCATTCAAGCCAAGCTATCTACCTCAATCAGGCCGGTATACAGGAAAATAATAAGAAAATCACCCACCTAGCTTAGTTTCCCGGAACTCCTACTCCCGGGGCGGGTCCACAGCGAAGGCCCAGGGTCTCTTATTTCGCGCATTGCTGCGCACGCGAAATCAGAAATTTTAGGCCCTCGTGCCCATTATTCGCAGCGGATCGGTGGCGCGTAGCCGTTTTGACGCAATTAGGGTCCCGGGGGGGGGGGGGGTCATGATAGCATGCAGTGACGGGCAAGTCCGGCAAGAGCTACAAACAGCGAATGTAAATGCAGTCTCCTCTCCTCATTTCGATTACAGATTCGCGTCATATTTGCTTCGGGCAGGGGAGAGAACTCCAGGATGTAGGCAATTTTAACGCGGGCGCATCACTCGAGCAACACCCTGGAGTTCCTTCCCCTGTCCAAATCTGTGCTCCCCTCCGCTAACGCGGAGGGGAGCACAGATTTGGGCAGGGGAAGGATTGTTTGTTCCTGTTCTTTACTATCAGTGTGACTATCTCATTTTTGTGGCCTTAGTGACAGATTAAAAATGACTCCGACCCTATTTGCGCTGTCGTTTTCAGTTTTTTTTTTTGAATTACGCTTTGTTCCGTGTTTAATATATGATGTGGGAGAGAGAAAATCTGCGGAGAAAAGCACACACTTGGACAAGGGAAGGGACTCCGGGGTATGGGCCGAGTTACGAACTCGTGTTAAAATGACCCATATCCTGGAGTCCCTTCACTTGCCAAAATATGGAGACAAATGAAACAGCAGCATTCTGTTCTGCGCCATACTCCGCTACGCGAGGGATCATAATTTTTAAGGCAATCTCCAAGCCTCCGACCAGGGGTTAGGTTATCTGGGTGACCCTCGTCTCAAACCAACATGACGCCGGCGCAGTTGAGGTGAAATGGTAAGTGGTTTTGTATTGCTTACATAACTGTCTAACCAGGTATACGTATATTTTTTTAAATTTTACCAACCCTCAATTTTGAGACTGCGACGCGTTGTGATGCAAGAATAAAGGATATTTTATGATAACGTATTCCAATGGGAAAACGTTCCAAAATAGGATGAGGAGGAAATGCTGGCCTTGCCAGAGAACTTCACCCTTTCGAGCAGCTCACAAACCTAAGGTGTCCCCTCATAATGTTACCTGCCATTTGGCATCGTTTCCGTGGCCCTT
Organism: Heligmosomoides polygyrus bakeri; assembly: GCA_947359475.1. Classification (NCBI taxonomy): domain Eukaryota; kingdom Metazoa; phylum Nematoda; class Chromadorea; order Rhabditida; family Heligmosomidae; genus Heligmosomoides; species Heligmosomoides polygyrus. The sequence continues at coordinate 3,970,294 of OX375869.1, forward strand.
TTGAGGCGCAGTACGGGAATGGGGGGGGGGGAGCGATGTAGTCCCTAGTAAGCTTGGATAATTTCGATATACAGCCTGCGTTAGGATTGAGTATTCCACTTTCCTCCTAGCGAAGCTCCACGCCCACACTAGGATTGCCATGGAATAGTGTAGTCTATCACGAGAAAAGGGCAAGAAAAATTCATCGTCATAAGAATGCACTGAGACAATTATAAACGGCGGATATCAGGACCGGCTCACCGTAACCGCAGTGCGGGTCGCGCCGAGACTTTGCTGTCTGCGCCCTCCTAGCTCAGAGATCGCGCGTCCGCGTCCACGCTGCGACGTCCGATCGATGTCTTGTGCGCCCGCGATAGCACCGTGTGCAAGTGGGTCGTGGTGCAGTAGGTAGAGGGTTTACTTCATGGGAGGGATGTCGGGGTTCGGTTTCGGGCGCCGCGGCGTCCTTGCACATCAGCTGGGTATCTGAGATCTGGGAGGTTTCGACGTCTACACGACGTTGCGCATTTTTTGCACATTGTTTCAGCCGTATGTGCTTCGCCGCTCGAAGAGAGCAGAATCCAGATGCGGACTCCCCCTGAGCGACGAAAGCAGTTTCCATACGAGCAGCTTGTATGACACACACCCTGGAATCCCTTCCCTAGCCTGGCTCTGCGCTCGAAGAGCGCAGAACCCATCCGCGAATTCCCCCTGAGCGAAGAAAGCAGTCTCCATACGAGCAGCTTGTATGACACACACCCTGGAATCCCTTCCCTAGCCTGGCTCTGCGATTGCGCAATGGACGTCTCACCTGACGCCTAAGGTTACGGTGAGCCGGTCCTGATATCCGCCGTTTATAATCCTGTAATGCACTGCCCCCCCCCCCCCCCAAACCCGTAATGCGCCTCCTTCGCTTTTGGATGGGTTCTCGTCGTAGAATCGACCGACCATTAGGACTAAAGAACATAAAGTTAGCATGGTCTAACTCTTGGGGCCGTATGCTCGTCTACCCCGAGTCTCCCCCGATGGGGGATGGGGATGTGATAAGATATGCTGATATTGATTGATTTTCCCCCCACGGGGGAGCACGAGCATACGGCCCTTGATGTTGCATGTTTTCTTTTCTTCTAGCATGCTTGAAGTAATATAATAATATCAGAAGACCCTTCCCTCCGACTAGACTTGCACCGAACTGAACGACAGTTCAGAGAGTGGAGCGGTCTTTAAATCATTTTGACTTTGTCACGGCTTAACGAAAGCGACAGAGACAATCGTCCTGACCATTGTTATTTTTGAGTACACTGAAAACTCGCTATAGCTGATTGTCCCTGAATTCATCGCAGAAATTTACTTCACAAAAAAAATAGCTGGTGACACTGCTCAAACTGAACTGAACAAACAGGAAGGTTCTGACACCTTCAAAGAAGAATTCCAATGCTAATCTTGGGAATAAACGCCAACAGAAGAAGAGATCGCTTGGAGACTTGAAGGAAGACTTCTCGGAAACCACGACCGAACTGACAAATCGATACCGCTCAAATCGCGAAGCACACGGAGGCAGCCGGAACTGATGCTGAGGGAATTCGCATCGGGACCCTGCGCTGGATTGGAGCGCGTTTGTCGACAGAGCACTGCTCTAGGGGAAGGGATCCATCCTACTATCCACGCCACAGCCCATCATTATGTGAAGAAAATTGCAGCAGGCAGGCATAATTAAGGTAGTAGAAGGATAAATGACCGCGATAATCCATCTCTGCTGCGCTTTCTACTTTCATGGGCAATTTGATTGGATATTTGGCCTATAGAATGACTTGCGATGGCCAGTCGCTGAACAAGTCAGCGTTTTATTCTTCTCAGACGAGTCTGGTGTCAATTCACCGACACCGGCTGGATAGAAGGTTGGCTGACCTGGCGGGAAATCCGAACCAAGACCCTGGCATCGGGTGCACTCGATAGCCAGCACCTCCTCCGACTGCGCCACACGCGCTGGAGGGGTGTTACTCCATCCATTATTCCGATGAATAATCCAGCGAAGAATTCAGTAGTATCGACCATGATGTGAGAACTTGAGAAAAAGGCGAATGATTTTGCGCGGACAGACGGACAGACGGCAGAACGTCGTTCGTGCGATACCCAGTCCAAAGTTCACAACATGAAAATAAAGCGGATAGTAGGATACAGGACTGACCGAGGGAGTTAGCTCCAAGACACCATTCGGAGAACCTACCCCAAGACAAATTCCTCGGAACTGCTCATCCTTACTACCGTCTCTTCAATAAAATAAACTGACAATGAGAAAAATGACCGTACTAGTCGCTGATGTGGCCTACATGGAAGGGTGGGAACATATCAGCCAATCGGCCAATCAGATCACCGATCAAATACGCACAGTTAGTAATAGTTAGAGCACTGATCACTGACATCTCCTAAAAGTAGCACGCCATTGAGATGTGGCTTCTTATGGGCTTGGTGCTTCCCCTTTCGTCAGGTAGGCCACTTTAACGACAAGTGCCATATACGTGATTTTAATCCTAACAAAAAAGAGTATGCGTCACACATTCTTCTCTCAGATGATATCTACTAAAAGCGTTTTGAATGCAAATTTCGCCTAAACATTGATCATTGACCACCCTGGTACGAATAGGGAAGCATGAAGTGTGATTGCAAAATCGAACCCGATGGTGCACGCGCGCACGAGCAGCGATTAATGCAACTCTGCTACGCTCGTCCAAGAACACTCAGCGCATTCTGTTCATAAAACTTTATTTAATTCGAAGATGTTGTATCTGACGTTGATTTCTGCTCGGCTTCGAACCATCACCGCCACCGCCAGCACTATGCCGCCGCTTCTACTCGACTAACGGCACGCACTTTACCGCCACATCGTATCGTCGTCATGATACGTTGCTGAAATAGGCCAGTATTGATCGATCGATTAACCGCGATCGATAATTCGAATCAATGACGAGGAAAAGGACGAACATGCGGCGTCGGTCGAAGGATTCCCTGACGTTTGTTCAGTTTCTCAGCCATCTCCGGATCGGCTTTAGCCACGGAAACCACCTGAAATATGTATGGACGTCATCTCACGCTGGGTGGGGCAAAGCTGTACAAACTGACTGATATGAGGTAACTGGTAAAATGCGACATTTATTTTACAATGAACTGCTTTTTTTGCAGCGAGGGCGGTAAAAAAGCGACATTCTCATGATCCCCACTTTGAGCACACAACAATATCGATCGATACTATCAATCGATATCGATGGCCAGATCGTTCCAGTCCACATGTAGTGAAATGTGTCCACTGACCACCATATTCACGTGAAGTCCATGTCAAACGATTAACGCTTACCAGAAATTGATAACGACATTCGAGGCGGAAAGCGATCCTATCGGCCATTATTTTTACAAGGACGCACAGACAGAAGCATAAAATAACAAACGAAATAGGTACACCATTTCTATATCATGCGTATCAAGAGCAAAAAAGTGCTAAACAGCACTTAAGAGTGCGCTGCTGTACGTACTGAAGATCAAATCCGTCCGTTTGTCTGTCTGTACACCCGTCCGCCATAATGATATAATGGTCGAGAAGGCATCACATCTCGATCACTTATTTTTTTCAACGTGAAAAAAATCACTCAATAACGTTGGTTGACAGACAGACTTCACAACAAGTGCACAATATCAATTAGTTGTCATTATCGATCGATTTTAGGCGCTTGTGTAGGACGATGGAGCACAGCTGAAGAGGCGATAATTACGAAACCCCTATTGATCAACAGCAGGTGAATTACCTGCGAAGTGGAAGGACAATTACTCCTCGTATGAAGCTCGCCAATAAAAAGGGTAAAAGACGGCGTTACTCAATCTCTTTTGGGATGCGCCACGCATTCTACTTCTACGGGATGTCGTGGAGGCGATTTGAATGCGTATTTGGCCGTACAATGAATAGCGATGACGAGCCGATAAACAAGTCAGCGCTTTATCCTTCCCAGACACGTCTGCTACCAATTCACCTACCCCGAAGGCATGGAAGGCTTTGCCTTCCTGGGCGGAAGATCCGAGCCAGGAACCTGATATCGGATGCAGGCGACAATCGGCGCCTCCTCCGACTGCGTTACACGCCCAAGGTCGCCAATAGGTGACAAGATTTTCGGCGACAGAAGACCGATTTTTCTCCGGTGGTTCAACGGGATTTCAACCAGGAGCGCTTTGAATTTGACATGCGCGTGTAGGGTTTACAATGTGGCGCTTCTACAAAAATACAGAAATTACGCGTTACTTTAAGCCACAATCGTCATCGATTTCACCGGTTTTAGGTCCCTTTGCTCAGCGTTCATACTTCCGACGCCAAGCGATGCAACGGTTTATATAGTTAGCGATTCAATCGATTTTCAAAGTCGATTAAATCGGCCACTATAAGTGGCAACAAGTCACCCGATGTCGTTGTATAAACGCGGCCTTAGACCGGTATCAATTTAGACGCCCAATTTTATCAAAATTTGTCCAAATAACCGTTTAAGGCTGGAGCCAAGCGAATACGTTGGCCGATGGATGCGTTTCACAACTTGTCAACAATATCGGTAATTAACAATTAGCCTCACCAATATTGATTGAGCGCTTCCCAATCAATAACGCCGCGCCTCACCGCCCGCGCGCTTCGGTCGGCGTATAATCGGCGGAATGGAGTGTAAACTCACCATCGATCCATCGGTGTAGTCTCGCATGTATTGAATGGCGTGAGAATTACAGATGTAGGCCAGGCACACCATGTGCAGGCTCGGCATCACACAGTCATGCGAGCAGATGAACCACAGAAGCGTTGCTGGTAGATCCTCACTCTGCTGAAATCACTCAACGTGTTTCTTAAATGTGCCACCCATTCCACTTCGGTACTAATCGTTAATGTGACCTATACGGAGAGATGCGAACAGGCCAGCCAATCACAACCGATCAGAATTCCGGCCGAACACGCGTCAACCAATCAGGGCATTGACCGTACAGGCTCCCACTGGGGTGTGCATTCCCTTCTCCTCCACGTAGGCCTCACCAACGACCAGTACCCCACTTCCAACCAATACGAATATTTTAAATTTAAATTGGTTAGTTTTTTCGACTCAACACTTTTGAAATCAATGTAAACTTTGTTAAAACCAGGCACTTTTATAAGGCCGGAAAAAATCCTTGGATTGGGGATGCGCAGCGTTGGTACTGGTCGTTAATGTGGCCTATGCGAAAAGGCGGGAACGCGCCAATCTCTTACAGCCAATCAAAAACACCGACCGAACACGCGCCAGCCAATCAGGTCACCGACCACACGAGCTCGCTCTGGGTAACATGCCCGTTACTAACCATAAGGCCCGATAAGTCTGGCACGTCTTCCCTACCGCATGTGGGCCACATTAACGACAAGTTCTTCCAGCTCCCTTGCCAAAGCTGTTTAATGACGGTCTTCCAGGTAAGCAGCAGACATATACAGTCACTGCATTCGTCATCGAGCTGTGCCCATTCAACTAAAAGCGCCTTCTTGCTGCACTTGGAACGAGTTCGTCGAGCTTTTCCTTGATCTGTGACAGTGTGACATCAGTAGTGTACCAAGACGATCGCCAATACCTTGTCGAAGCCCACAATGACAGATTAGATGCTCGTCGAGTGAGTACGATGCACTGGGCTACTTTGGCACATGACGGGGATGAATGTGGACAAGGTTGGCGCTCATTCAAATAATTCTAACGGCGCTAAGGCTACTGCTGTGACCTTGGTATGCCACCTAACCCGTATACAAGAAAAATCAGGATCTATCCTGGTCGGGAGGGGTCAACCTCGAAGTGTCAGATGCGTGCGTCATCCTGTAGCACACAAGAAACATCCCTTGAATTTAAATAAAAGCCTTCGAATGATTGGAGAGTAGTTTAAGGTTTCGTAGAAAGGCAAACAAGGACTTGGAGATGCAAATCACTACCTGCCCCCCTCCGATTAGGATAGACCCAAAAATCGCTCTAAATGCGAAAATAAAGCACCGCTCAGTGGAACCCGTCTGCGCGATTCCCTGACCGTTTCACATTTTCTCTGACAGCCAAGGCGTTCAGGAATAGCGTTGACACTTCAGAATCACTTCAAATTACATACGGACCGGTTTCGTACTGCTTTATTTGTCTCCAGCATTTTTCACCGAAGACGTTCGCCTCGCTAACAATGAAATTCTTCAGTGACTCATTAATATCAGTGCTTAGGCAAACTAGTTCAGCAGCTCCCAATCTTTGCTCTCAGGAGTGGATTCAACAGCAAAATGACTATGCATCGTCAAGGTTGTGGCCGTTTGAAAAATTCTTTACCAATGAGCCATGTATCCAGACTCTTCGTAATTTCATGGAGACCTGTTGGAAGCCATGTCGGCCTTTTTAGAGAATAATTCTTCCTTCATGACTCACGTAAGTGAGTGAAGGCCTCCGGAGTTCCGAGCTTCGTCGACGTTTGAAGATCAGAAACACCGTCGCTCGACCAAGTCGTCGAAAATTAGGTGGGCCGGTCACGTAGTGCGCTTCGCAGACACCTGCTGGACGAGGGCCGCCACCGACTGAATTACGCGGGATGTGAAGAGAACACCAGGACGCTCACCAACGCTTTAGTCGGACTTCTTCGTGAAAGCTCTGAACGATCGTTATGCCCCTCGAGCGGGGAGGATCCATTGGAGCACTCTGGCACGGGAGAGGGACGAATGGAGACGTTGTGTTGCGCCCGCTAGAGCAACTCGATGACCAGCAGGACGACAGGTTCTGCCTATCACAACTAATCAGACCTTCTGAGTAGCGTGCCTATTATTGCGGCTCGTTTGCTCTAGTGCGTCTCTGCCTCCCTATATAGGCTCCATTAGCAATTGGTTCCTCCACTTCTCTGTAATTAGTGCTAGGCTAATCATCCTAGTCGGAGGGACAACCGCTGGAAAAGCGAAGGAAACAGGAAAGGGGTGGGCTATCCCCGCTAGAAAATTGCATAAAATAGTTCTCTTGATGGCTAGCTCAGCGGTAGTCTCTGCAAAGTAGGGCACTTTCAATTTTAACGTCGCTCTGAAGTAGGTCCTCTAGGGTAGAACGTAGTCCACCCATTTAGCAGACAGAGGAAGAAGTTGGACTATAAATAGGTGAGGTTAATCCCATACCCTAAACACTGAGGCGTCTACTCACCTTTATTGCCCATTTGACAGCCTCAGCCTCCAGAGAATTTCGGAGCCTCGGGAAGTTCAGTGCTCGTAACCTAAAAGAAGCAGGCTTCAGGCTATGTCATGCAGGCAGGTCGAGTTAGAAACAAGTGTTTTTGAAGCTGCAGGGCATGAAGACGATCATAAAGAAATTGTAAATGGCGTTCAGACCACCGATGGGCGTTAAATTCTGGTCGTGAGGTTTTTTTAAACAAACTTTAATTAAATTTTTAATTTAAAAACGTTTCATTGAATCTTTAAATTCCGTTAAAAGGTACAGATTGTTACGTACTATTGTTTCAACCGAAAAAGCCAGTGGAAGCCTTTTATATACCGTTCCCTCGTCCATGGCGCGTATAGCGCAGTCGAAGGAGGCGCCGGCTGTCGCGTGCACCCGATACCGTTCCTGGTTCGGATTTCCCGCCCAGACCGACCAAGCCTTCCAGGTTCCTGGTTCGGATTTCCCGCCCAGACCGACCTAGCCTTCCATCCCTCCGGGGTCGATGAATTGGTACCAGAATTGTCTGGGGAGGATAGAGCGCTGACTTGTTCATCGGCTGGTCACCGCAAGTCATTGTATGGCCAAATACGCATTCAAATCGCCTCGACGACAACCTGTAGAAGTAGAACGCGTGGCGCATCCCAAAAGGGTTTGAATAACGCCGTCCTTTACCCTTTATCCTTTATTCCTCGTCCAACTGAACATTTTTCAAAGCAAATTGGACACTTTTGATATCAAACACAGCACCTCTCAAGCGAAAGCGATCGTCTTCCAAATTAGACTAATTGTAAGTCCTATTAACAGAGCTCAAGATACAGTTTCAAATTTAATGACTATCTATGACTGTTTAAAAAAAATGTACTGTAATTTGCTAGCTCCAGAAAATGAGTAGTGCTTGAATTGTATAAAATTTCATAATTTGAAGTAAAAATGACTTTAAGCTCATTTTAAAGTGCAGAAACCAGCAGCTTTTCAGCGTGCTTTAGGAGGAAATCGTGCCGCGCACGATGCGGTCTAGCACAATACGACTTTTATTCTATTTAAAGGATAAAGGACGGCGTTATTCAATCCCCTTTAGGATGCGCCACGCATTCTGTTTCTACGGGATGTCGTGGAGGCGAGTTGAATGCGTATTTGGCCATACAATCATTTGCGGCAGCCACTCGATGAACAAGTCAGCGCTTCGTCCTTCTCCGGTAAGTCTGGTACCAATTCACCGACCCCGGAGGGATGGAAGGCGAGTTGGCCTGGGTGGGAAATCCGAACCAGGAACCTAGTGTCGGGTGTAGGCGACAGTCGGCGCCTCCTCCGACTGCGTTACACGCGCCCAAAAATCGACGGTAAAACTGAAAATAGTGAAAAACAGACATATGTTCACAGCTTCGAATAAAGAGAAATTAAACGGTGCAATACGAGTATGGGGATGCATCCTTATGATGATGATTTTTTCTTGCTTTTTTTGATACTAGAGCTCACTATTCTAGCACAGTCCTACTGTAGTGGTGAGTCTCCGCTAGGAAAGCGAAGTATTCTATCTAACCACAGCAGTATATTAGAAATTTCCGAGCCTAAAGGTACTGCACCCCCCCCCCCATACCCCTATTGCGTCAATAAAACTGTCAAATGAATGAAAATGCGATTCCCCATTGGAATTCAACAAGTCCGCTGTTTCCCTGCACTTTGAAATAAGCTTAAGGCCCCGTTTATATTTCGACGCCGAGCGACGCGACGCCGCGTATAGTGGCCATATTGATTGAGCGACGCTAACGATCAATTTGGCCACTTTACATGCCGTCGCGTCGCTTGGTGTCGGAAGTATAAACGGGGCCTAAAACCGTTAATTTTCCTTAAGATTTTTTTTTGAAAAATTTCAAAACTGTGTCCACTTTTTCGGGATAGTTGAATTACAAACTTTCAAAGAAAGTCATAGTAAATTGTTTAAGTCGACGATTTGATTTATTCTTCTTGGAGACTGTCTAGTTAAATGTGGAAGACGCCCTATTTTGGTCCACAGGGCTTTCCCTCACGCTCAAGAGCGCCCTTTTTTCGTTCTTAATTATTTTCAGCAGCATTTTCCATCTTATGTCGAATTGTTAGCAGACAATTTTGTACCCCTGGGCCAGGTTCAACAACCGCTAACCGACTTGTAAGGGCCTGTTCATACTTCAGCGACAAGAGCGCAGCGCGCATAAGTATGAACAGGCTACAGCAGCGGCTAGAGCGGCAAGAGCGGTTGGAACGACAAGGCCGGCACTCAAGTATGAATATTTTTCGGAGGCGCGCGCTCTGTTTTAATCGATTCGCATGTTTTGCACGGGCGACGGGAGCGACGGGTGCGACGAGAGCGCAGAGCGCGTGGCGTGCGCAGCGTCGAGGCGACAAGAGCGACAGCGCCGGCGCTTGAGAATGAACACTTTTTGGCAGCGCGCGCTCGGTTTTAATCGATATGCATGTTTTGCACAGACGACAAGTCGCTCTTGTCGCGAAGTATGAACAGGTCCTAACGGTGAATCCGCCACCCCCCCCCCCCCGCTTACCGGTCGGTAAGCGGTTGATGAATCTGGCTCCTGGTTCAGACCACATGTAACGTTAGACCCTGGCGATTATACCCACCTGCGGGCCGTCTCGATGATGTCGTTCACAAGCGACGGGGTGAGCAACGGTGGCGGTGCCACCGTTCCAGTCAACGTGAACGTCAGCGCCTAAAAACGAAGCTTTCCCATTGGAACACCTCTTTAGCAGCTGAGTTTCTGTCCCGTTTCACAACAATATTTGGATCTATTCTAGTCGGGAGGGGGGGGGGGAGGCATAATTAAAAATGGGTCCTATTTCGTTCTCTTCAAGCCGCTCCGTGACTCTGAAGTCAGTTGGTTACATAATTTTAGTTAATTTTAGTTATGCCCCCACCGACTAGGATGGATCCCAATATCTGCCTGCAACATTTTTAATAGGAATTTTTGTATTAGTCGCTAATTTGGCCTACATGGAGAGAAAGCGTAAGACGCATCAGCCAATCAGAACCGCACTCTCATAGTGGCAGATCCATTCGATAAGGTCTGATTGCTCTGATGGGTGCTCCTCCTCCTGCCCATGTAGGTCGGATTAACGACAAGAGCCGATTTTCTAATTTTTGAGCTACAAAAGGCGGTCCTAGACCGCTGGGTCACTCTGGAACTAAAAACTACACTTCATAAATAGACAATATCTATGGAAAAGCGCCACGACGCCGATTTACTTGCCATCAGAACGGCCTGCTTGTTCACGTCGCCGAAATTCGCATCCGTCTGATGAGCGGCCGACTCCAGATAGTCTCGAAAGTACTCCGAAGCCAGAAATATACCCTCCTTAGCCACTTGGATGTCGCCGTCTCGGCAGCGAATCGTGAAGTCCAGACGAGACCTGTGTTCGGGAGATTCTTGAACTAGCCTTAGCTACCATAATAGTGATCACACTATGACTCCGTTTATACTCCATTTCGCGCGTCGACGTGAAAACGATCATTATTGATTAGGCCGCTCGGAAATCGATATTGATAATTTTCATCATGAACAGCTGCGCGGCGTAGTATAATCGGAACCTAATACTACGATCGTTAAACCTACCGATCAAACAGCATTCGGAAGCGATAGTCCGGCACGGATGGAGGACGAGGCGCGACGTTCTCAATATCATCCAAGTTGAACGCCGACAACGGTATGCTCAACGTGGACGTCAGCTCACACATATGGCCTATAAAGACTTCCTGGTATAGTCCTAATTGGGGGGGGGGATGGAAATGCGGTCTTACTTATGACTAATCACCTACTACCATTCGAATTGCGGGTTGATGTGCAGGTTTGCGAAATACTGTAGCGTGTGGTTGCTGCCGTTGCGTCGTGGATCGCGTTGGCGTCCACGTAGACATTCGATCGATGCGTAATCCTCTTTGAGCGACGATAGCGGTTTGAGCACAAGCAACATGGATGGATTTTAACCTTCCTAGAGGTCTCTGTAGGGTTGCGCGTTCATTGACACAAACGAGCTCCTATGACAACGGCTTATGTGATGTGCAGGTTGGAGGATACTGTAGCAAGCGCGCGCGGGAACAATCAAACGGCAGTAAGTGTTTAGTTATAATCGCTATCGTGGGGGCTACGCCAAGTGGAGTCTTCTGTCTTCCTTTGCGTTTTTTTGCGTTCCCCCAACTATAAAAGCTTAGAACCTCAACTAGTCTACTATTATAGCCTACTATTTTAGTTAACTAGTCTACTATTATAGCTACCAATAATAGTAGACTAGTTAACGTTGAAAATTCTTCCTGGCCCTTATTCGCCCATGAACTGAGTCATTTCACTAACACTTGCGGCAATTTTTAGCTAAAAATCAATAAAATCGATACTCATACCAAAGTATTCGTTGCCCCTGAGCATCTTCTGCAGCATCAATCCCAAGTCGGATGCCTGCGGCACGTAGTAGCCACGATTTCCGTGAGGTTCATCGATCACTGGACAGACTTGTGGACGAGCTTTCAGCAACACTGAAATATTGTCGGCTTTAAACTGTACTAGTCGGTAATGTGGCCTACATGCGGAGTAGAGAGCGGGTTGCATCAAAACAATCGGCCGCAGTAAATCGGTTTTCTGATTGGTTGGCACGTTACCACCCATTCTTTTAGGTCACAATAACGACTAGTACGATCAGAAGAGACTGGATGGTGGCGGAGGTCAGTGTAGAATGTGTGCATAGCTGCGTTGTAGGCATTTTTAGGGGAACGCGTAGTGAAACATGCAACCTGGTTATGACGTGGAAAAAGTGTGCAACCCTACGCGATTCTGCACACATTCAGACTGCCCACGCCCAATTAGGAAAGCGCTACAATCAACTCTTGCTCGATTATCACAGAATGCAACACTAATACGCCAAAACTATCAGTACTGACTACTAATTGGCGAAAAAGCGTCACACTAACGTTCAGAAAAACCGATCAATACTACCGTACCCTTGTTCGTGTTCTGGTCGACCACCATAAGGTTGAAGGTGCAGGTGGAGTCGGCTGGTAGACGTGTGTTGAAGGCTCGTATTGTTGGTTCAACGGATAGCTGAAAGTAGGTCGAGCAATTGAAAAACGTTCAAAATTATGAAAAAAAAAGAATAAAAATAGGTGCAAGTCTGGTCGGGACATGGAAGAGGTTATAACAATCAATAAGTCCTCCCATGCCTTCGCGTTAGCACGCCCCACTTGTCATGTCCTTAGGCCTGGTTTAAACTTGTGCCCCTACGCGGCGCGGCGCGAAGGTCGCCATAGATATCGATTTTTCGCGCCGCCCGGTCGGTATCCATTCAGACTGTGGTGCCGCGCCGCGCAGCGGTGCAACTATAAACCAGGGCTTACGCGTCAGCTGGCCAGACGAGTGCGCGTCAACTGCTTGATTGTGGCGATAGGCAGTGTTGTTCGAATTTATTCCTGGTTTTGTTTCATTATGTGTACGTTCTTTTTTACGCCTGCTTTAACTTATTAACTTCTTTATTTTTTGAAATTAGAGTTAATGAGATAATTTAAGATTTTAAAACTTCAATCTTTGCTTTGTATGTTACACTTTATGCTACACTTATTCCTACCATGATTTTTATGATAATATCAGGTGAACCCTCTCGGTCAGTCCTGCACTAAAAATAGATTTTTTCATAATAATCAATAAACGCTCCCTGTTGTGTCACGCCATGTCCTTACGCGTCTCCTGACCAGACAAGTGCGCGTCATCTGCTTGACTGTGGCGATAGGCAGAGTTGTTCGAATTTGTTTCAGGTTCCGTTTCATTCTACCGTGTTTTTTCACCATCCTCCTCAATTAGGAATGCTGCTTTGTACACCGATTCGAGCAATTATCAGAACTAGAGACATAAGTTCGGCGTTGTTGTAGTATTTTATGCTCCATGTTTTATTTCTATTTTTACCTTAATTTTTACGAGGACACCAGGTGGAAACTTCTGATTAGAAGTACAGAAAAAAATTTTTGGACCAAAGGTGAACTGCTCACTTAATATTTTAATAATATTTCATTCAAAAGTTAGAATTGCTTTAATTCAATAAACTTCAAATTTAAAAAGTTTTTTAACTCTAAAATTATATTTTTAAAAGTTGAAATCGCTTGATCTATCCTAGTCGGGAGGGAACGACCGTAAAATGCTAATTGCGCAGGTCATCCCATGTCACACAACAATATCCACTATATTTATATTTTAATTATCATATCATGAGACAGCAGCTGAATCTCTCGTAGAAATTCAAGGGAGGGTATGGAGACGCAAATCACCATATGCCCCTCCGATTAGGATTGATTCAAAATCGCTTCCTTTGCCCAGCTACGTGATCTCCTCCGCGTCGGCTGGAAGCAAAACGAATGCGGTGCCGCAGTGTTCCCGCACAGAACCACAGAACAAATGCAAATGATGCGGCTCTCTGCGACCAAGTTTGGTACAGTCCTAGTTGGGGGGGGGAGGAGCAATAAACCTCGAGAGCCTAATGGAAACCCCAAGGTGTAAAGGGGAGCTTCTACAGAGGTGTGGAGGTGTTCTTAGGGAATAAAAAAACCCCGCTAGAAATGCGCCACGCCTTGCAATTTCGTCGCCGTTTTCGAACTTACAGAGTCGAAGCGCCCCCCCCCCCCCTCCCCGACTAGGATAGGTCCCATAAAGCTTCGCTAGGTCCCCTTTTTTTCAGTGCAAAACTATAACCTAGGTCCCACCTCGATCCCGCGATTCTCGAGGCTCCGAAAGCCAAAGGTGTCGCCTCGATCAATTCGAATACACCTGAAACAAGCATCGATCAGTACTGTACTGCACTGTAACGATACCGTAATCGGACACAACAACGGACCACTCATAGATACGTGGTCCATGGATGGTGCAGAAGTTGTCCGCGTCCCTCATCGAGAACGTCGACTGCACTTCGAAACGCCAGAAGTGCACGAACTGTAGCCGTTCGCCGAAAGCCATCAGCACTGGCGGACGAGTGGAATGAACTGAGACCTCCTGCAGGCTTCATCAAGGGGGAGTTAATCGACTGTAAACAAAAATGGCATCACTTGGGTGGCATCATTACCGTAGTCTACTGCTTATCACACTGGAAAGTATACGGTATCGAGCGAAAACACAACATTTTCGCGTCAAATCGAACACTTTTCAAATCAAGTTGTACACTCTTCTAAGAAGGAGCTTTGAAGCTTTGAAAATCAAACCGAACATCTTCCAAATGAAGATGAGCGTCTCCAACTGAACTAGAGACTAGATAAGTAATTTCTTGACCAGAAAATTTTCTTTAAAATTCTTCCTTTGAGATTTTCGGCGGATGCTGGCTCGGGAGGGGGGGGGGGGGGGGGGAGGTCACCTTTTAGTCGGTGGGTAACTGCACTATTGGGAAGGCACACGTATCTTTAAATACATCAGAAAAATGGCTTAGCTCAGTCCACCATAGGGGTTGAACAGACCAATGCTGCATAAAATTTTTAATTTCATACAACACAAAAAAGTTGTATAGGGATGTGCTAGATGATGAGCTCTCTCTCCTCTCCCCGAGCCAGGCTTTAAATTTTATAAATTTTTAATTTTTAAGAAAGACTGTGGTTTGAAGCTTATTCTAGAGTACAGAAAAGCAGAAATTTTTTATCATGTTCAAAGAAGAGAGGCGCGCGACATGCATTCGTTTAGTTAGCTACAATTTTATTAGGTTGTAGCGAATTAAATGGCACTGAACCACTGTAAATTTAAACAGTTAATATCTCGGCTTGTAGGCAAGTTTATTAATCGAAATAAAAACCTTCTGATTCTACACATCTTTGCCAACGTGACACAGGCTTTTTTATCCCAGTAGCATAAAAATCAGAAGTTCTGGAACTGACGAGATCTTCGAAGGCACTTTCGGCATCCTGTTGGTATTTGAATATTTTCCCTACCAAGAAGTCGCCAAGATGCTTGAAGAAATGGCAGTCTGTTGGGGAGAGGTCGGGAGAAAACGGAGGATGTGGTAGAGTTTCAATGCTCAGCTCATTCAATTTCTGCAACGTCATTCGTGCTACATGGGGGCGAGCATTGTCGTGCAGAAGGAGAACTCGCCTTCGGTTTACCAAGGCCGGCCGGATATCCTTCAACTTTTTCATCACTTCTTCAATTTCAATGCAGTACTTCTCTGCCGTGGTGGATTCACCGGGAGGGAGGAAGCTGTGGTGAATAATTCCCAGCGAACACCACCATACTGTCACCATTACTTTCTTTTGGTGCAATTCCGGCTTCGCAAAAACCTTGGGGCTCTCATCGCTGTCCACCCACTGTGCCGATCGTCGCCTGTTGTCGTACATTATCCATTTCTCGTCACAGGTTACGATGCGATCAAGGAATGGGTCCGTTTTGTTCCGTAGAAGCAGTGCGGACGAGATCTCATATCGTCGGTTTCTTTGCTCCTCAGACAGCTCGTGAGGCACCCATCTTTCCAGCTTTTTGGTCTCTCCAATTTCCTTCAGATGCCGGGCAGCTGTGTTGTGACTGACGCCAAGAACCTTCGCTATCTCCCTGGTACCTTTGTGTGGATCCTCCTCTACCACATCTCTCAGCTTGTCCTCATCAACATCACTATGCCTCCCACGACCTTCATGTTCTTCCAAGCTCTCATCTCCATTCCGGAACTTCTGATACCAACGATACGCCGTCCGAATTGTGGAACATCCTTGACCGAATGCGGCGTTGATCTTCTCGTCCGCCTCCTTAGCTGTAGTGCCCAGCTTGAATTCATACAAGTAAATGCCTCGGATTACCCTTTTGTCCATCTGCAAAAAAGTCACTAAAACTCTAAAGTTTTCCCACTTTTACATAGAAAATTTGATACTCTCCGGTAGAGCAAAGTTTGCGCTTCTGAATGATATGCCACATGTTACGGTTTGTTCTTGATCAAACGCGTAAAGACGCGCCAAAAATGGCGCGAGCCAGTGGCATTTAATTCGTTACAACCTAATAGAAAATACACATCTCTTCGCTTTGCTATTTCAAGTATATAGACGGCATTTATATTATCTATAAAATAAAGCATGTGACGATCTAGCTGAAAGCATGGCGCGACCTCTTTTTTACTACACTAAATGGCTACTACTCTTTTTCGCTTTGAAACAAAATTGAACTCATCATTTTTCCTCAAAAATAAGATTTCTAGGTTCATGTCGCGAAGGTGGACAGCATTGGAAGATGGGATCGCGCCAGCCAATATAACAAAGAACAGCATCAATCGGAGACACCCCCACTAATTGGAGGTATCGATCGCATTTACATCCCATCTCAGAATGTCACGCCCATTCGATTATTCGACCTGACCGGGTGGCGCGCCCTAACCTCCCAATGCTGCTCATTTTCGCGACATGTACCAATTTCTATGAAATTTTAAACAGTGTTCACTTATTAATACAGGTATGCATTGAAGAATTTCAAAGAAAGCAATACTAAAATTCCTTGAATAAAAAATTAGTCTTGGAGAGCCTCTATTACAATGTGAAAGAAACTCGCTTTGACTTGGAAGACGTTCGATTCCGGTCAAAAGCGTCCAGCTTGCTTAGGAGAGAGTCCAATTTGGTTTCAAAACGTTAAATTTGACGAGAAAATTGTGTATACCATTTTCAAATCAAATCAATACCATTTTGTAACTCTTCTAACTAGGGAAGGGTTCCGACCTCCAATGGAACTTCAAGTTTAGACCAGGATCACTAGAAAGAGCTCGGAATGCTGATTACGAATATGGGTGTCAAAATTAACTCCTGAGCGAGTTATGGCCTGCCGAAATCGGGGGCCTTACAACTGGCTGGCTGTACGACGCACCAGGTGCGAGAGTGGTGAGTCATCGGGGCTCTGTAAGAAGGGCCAGCCAGTTGCGGCGGTGGCGCAGGGGTAGTGATCCTGCTCGAGAGGTGCAACGTCGTCGGTTCGGTTCCCGTTGCTGACCATTTTTTTGCAAATCATAATTTATCTTCGAAATTACCTTTTGTTCTGAATTATGACATGTGTCTGATTACATAGCCAGGAAAACTACCATACACATTTTTAAAAATGCATGAAGGCAAAAAACTGCTATGGCGACATTTTTATTTATTCTGGCACCCCAAATTCAGCGAGAAGAATGGATACCACCTTTGCTGGTGAAAAGGACATAGTGAGTGAAGAAAAAGCAGTAGATCAACGACATTTTCTTCTTCCTCATCTCATATATATATATTCTACTCACCTTTCACTTCACACATTTTTTTTTGCTTTGTTCCACGAATGCCAAGGTTGTTAGAAACACCTCTAGCTATTCAATATTTGATTTTGACTCTATTTGTGCAAAATAGTGAATAAAAATGTCACCATAACAATTTTTTGCTTCAAAGCATTTTTACAAACGTGTTTGGTAGTTTTCCCGGCTATTTAATCAGACATGTGTAATAATTCAAAACAAAAGGTCATTTCGAAGATAAATTATGATTTGCAAAAACGCCGGCAGCAGCGGGAACCGAACCGACGACCGTCGCACCCGACGAGCGCAAGCACTACCCCTGCACCACCGTCGCAGATGGCGGGCCCTTCTTACGGAGCCCCGATGATAACTCACCACTCTTGCGCCCGGTGCGTCGTATAGCCAGCCTGTGGTGAGAATTGGACACTTTTCAAATCGAACTGGACATGCTTCTAAGATAGCCTATGAATTTTGAAATCATAGCGAATTCCTCCAAATTGAAGTGAGCTTCTTCACATTAAACTAGAGATTCTCCAAAAATGTAGCAGCATAATTTTTTGCTCAGGGAAAATTTTAGTACATTTTTTGAAGTTTTAATTCATCTAGTCAATAATTGAACACACTGTTTCAAATTTTATAAACTTTTTATTTTCGAGAAAAAATAATGGTTGAAAGCTTGTTTTAAAGAGCAAGAAGGCGGCCATTCCTTAGTGCCAAGAAAAAAAAAAGAGATTGCGCCATGCTCTCTTCTAAGACGTCGCGATTTTTATTCGACTGACTGCAGAATTTCTACTTGCATGGAGTTGAACCCCTGGGTATATGTCGCGTAGGTGAGCAGCATTGGAAGGTGGGAACGCCCAAACCAATCAGACCACATTGAATGGGTATGCCGTTCAGAGAGGGCGTATTCAGTCGGCACGCCGATGGGCTGGCATGTGTTCGGGCTGTGCTCTGTTTGGTTATTATTGGCTGGCGGGCTCCCACCTACCAATGCTGCTCACCTACGCGACATGTACCCATTTACACTATCAAACGAATCAAGGTTGCGGCGAACTTTTTGAGTGCATGGCGCGATCTGATCCTTTAATGTGCTACACGTCTGCTTCTTTGCTGTGCTTTAAGACAAATTTTAACTGACTATTTATCTCTAAAAAGCAAGATTTTATGAAGTTACTACACTTATTGAAGCAGGTAGGCTAAAAAATTTCAAGGAAAGTTGTACCAAATTTTCCTTGAGCAGTTGACATTGGACGTTGTTTTGGATGCTTCACGCATTCTACCCCTTGGCGGTATGTTTCAAAGTGATCTCAGCTGTTGCAAGCAGCCCTTGTCAGTAGGGTTCACTGGACCTATGGAAGGCTTCTACTGACTTCTTGTGAAGACGTTTCGCTCCGAGGCCACTGGATGAGTTTCATCAAACCCATCTTCAAGCCTCGTCGTTCCATTTCTCGTCGGAATCGTACGAGATCCGCTTAGCCATTACGAACCGCAAGAACCGCTCCAGCGTCAAATCCTCGTCAACAGAATGGAATTCGCGAACGTCGGAAAACGACGTTGTCGAACGGTCTATGGTGATAATGCCCTGAAACGGAGGACATGAATCGTGGCGCTAAGCATCAACGATGCTTCCGCTCCATTTGCCGCTACGTACGGCGATGGGCTTCTTACGGATCGTCGTTCCGAATTCGTACAGAGGACTGGCTTCATCCTTCCATGCTTGGATAGGCAGATACTATGCGACGTCCTGAGGTCTTCAGACGCTTTTATTGGCGTTTTGGAAGTGACGGCGGCGCCAAGCAGCCATTGATTACCTGGAAAGAATACTCCTTATGGGATACGCCATGCACTCCACTTCTACGGTATATCCTCGAGGTATTTCGAATCCGTACAATGACTTGTAGGTACCAGAAGATGGAGAAGTCAGTCCCCTACCCTTCCCAGACGAGTCTCTTGCATCAATTCATCAACCCCAAAGGGATGACAGACTTCAGTCACGGTGACAACCCGAACCTGTAATCGATTCGTGGTGCACGTGACAGCCGGCGCATTCTCCTGTTGCGCTACACCTGCTTGTCTTGAACAATGCATCCAAAAGCTATAAGGATAGTAGATTATAAGCCAGAATGTGTCGCCTTTTAGGCCGTGTTCATAGTCCACCGAAAAAACTCGGTACGTATACTTTCACAGTACACCAGTCACGGTCATCGTTCTGTCGCAGACTATAAGCATGTACTTACTGATGACAGAGCTTGCTGCTACTGCTCCATCTAATTGTTAATTTGTCCCTACGTGCGTCGTCGCAAAATTAATGGCCATTCGTGTGCCGAACTGCGGATATATATGTCTTCAGAAAAAAATACGCAAATCTGAAGTGAAATAGCCTTCACAACACAGATTTAAGGCAGGTTTGTGACGCATCTGACAAACGGATGTACTGCGCGAATTACTAACTTTTCTGGAGCAATACCTTAATGTGGCCTGCATTTGGAGTCGGGAAGGTACAACCAATCAGAGCACAGACCGAACACGTGCCGACCAATCAGGAAACTAACACTGAGTCTACAATGATTAAGCATTTCGTGGAAGGGTTGATTAGTACAACCCAATAACGTTTTCTGGAACATGTCGTTGATGTGGCCTATATGTGGAGAAGGAAACGCACCAATCATCACAACCAATTAGAGGACAGGTTGAAAGCGCGCCGCTCTATCAGGACACCACACAGTGATCACGCACCTGACGAAGCCATCGATTACTGCCAACATTTAACTACTTGGTAGAAGGATAACGGACGGCGTTACTCAATCCCTTTTGGGATGCGCCACGCATTCTACTTCTACGGGGTATCGTGGAGGCGATTTGAATGCGTATTTGGCCATACAATGACTTGCGGTGGCCAGCCGATAAACAAGCCAGCGCTCTATCCTTCTCAGACAAGTCTGGTACCAATTCACCGACCCCGGATGGATGAAAGGCTTGGTTGGCCTAGGCGGGAAATCCGAACCAGGAACCTGGTATCGGATGCACGCGACAGTCGGCGCCTCCTCCGACTGCGCTACACGCGCCCAACTACTTGGTACTAGTCGTTAACGAGGCCTACTGGGAAGTCACGAACGTGCCGGCCAATCATGACAACGAATTAGAGCACAGCTAGAAGGCAAGTCGGCCTATCAGGACATCACGGAGTGATCACGCACCTAACGAAGGCATCGATTACTGCCAGTTTTTAACCTACTTGGTGCATGTCATGAATGTGGTCTACATGGTGGTCGCGAACGTGCTAGCCAATCATTGAAAGCGCGCCGGCCTATCAGGACTCTGACCATTCACTAGGTAAGCATCACACAAATGATACCTTCCGCGGCAGCTATTAACGTTTTTGGATCAAGTCGTTAATTTGGCCTATGAAGGCGGCGATGTACCAGCCAATCACAACTAAAGAAATCACACAGGTCGAACAAGCGTCGACCAATCAGGACACTAACTATTCATTTCGCAAAGGGACCGATTGTTCCTAACCATTGACTTTTCTAGAACATGTCGTTAATTTGGCCTATATGGGGTACTGCGAACGCACCAGTCAATATCAGACAATCATAGCAGATACCGAGCCAGTGCCTTCATTTAGGGCATTGACCATACAATGACCTCTTAGAATCCGCTCGCCTTCCTTATTTTGTAAGCTTCATTTTAACATAATAACATACCTTCTTCATTCTTTTTTACTTAAACAGATATTTTTATTGTATTTCTGAATGGGCGCGTGTAGCGCAGTCGGAGGAGGCGCGACTGTCGCGTGCACCCGATACCAGGTTCCGGGTTCGGATTTCCCGCCCAGGCCAACCACGCCTTCCATCCCTCTGGGGTCGGTGAATTGGTACCAGATTTGTCTGGGAAGGATAAAGCGCTGACTTGTTCATCGGCTGGCCACCGCAAGTCATTGTATGGCCAAATACGCATTCATGTCGCCTCCGCGATATCCCGTAGAAGTAGAATGCGCTGGCGCATCCCAAAAGGGATTGAGTAACGCCGTCCTTTATCCTTTATCCTTTACAGGGTGCGTAAAAAGTATTGACGCAGTAAATGGCGGTTGTGGAAATAGTAATGCGTAGTAAGATTTAAAATATTCACTTAAGAAATATGGAAAATGATCTTGCAAACACGACAGAATAAGTCGTAATTGACCTCGGCTCCTTTACTGTGAATACAGGAGCGAAAACGGCGGAAAAATTCATGAGCACGCGCCGCAAGTATTCGCTTGGATTTCGTCCCGTACTTTTAAGAGGGTAGCCTTCTGCGACTGGTCACTTCTGTTGAAAGTAGCCCAGACCACATTCTCCAAAATCGCCTGAAAAGAGTAATCCAGCGGATTCATGTTTAAGCTGTGTTCGTCTGAGAAGCTGTCCACACCTGCGCGCGTTATCTGTTTGCCGTTATCGGACAGAAATTGATAATTTTGGATTTGAACGTTATCGTGCTTGAACCTCTTGTAATCATCATCTGTTATAACAGAGCCGTGGCTGACGTTTGGGTTGCTGACCTCTTTCCTCACCAACCGTTTCGAACAGCGCCAAATTCTCTTGTTAAGGAAGTATTCAGCTGTCTGGGTAACAGACAAAAAAGGGCCACCGTAACGGTGACGATCATGTTTCTTCAGTTTTTTCGTGAGTGTTTTTTGAGCACAATACAGGCAACAAAAATAACACATAAAAACCTAGAGAGGTAGAAACAGAAAGCTGGAGCTGAAACAAAAAGTAGGTGCGTCAATACTTTTTACGCACCCTGTATTTCTGAATGATACTATCCATAAACTAAAAGAAAGAATAAGAATGCAGAACTTGCAGCGAGAAAAAATCGATACGTTCAAGGTGTGTATTCTCCCCAAATGTAGGCCACATTCATGACAAGAGTCCTTTTTCTTTTAATTGACATGGAAAGTGGGTTGTGGATTGACTTGCAGACAAGTGTGTGAGCGTTTAGCCCCTTATGCGACACTTATAGACCTGTTCATACTTCGCGACGCAGCCACAAGAGCGACGAGAGCGACAGCAGCGCCGGGAAAGTATGAACAAGCGATGAGAACAACAAGAGCAACTGGGGCGACGGACGTGGTGTGGTGTACGTGATTGCACCATAACGCCTTTTTCTTGTCAATCAGTCAATCGATCAACAAAGACATTAGCAAACAGTCATATTACCAACATCATCAATCTGACACTCAAAATAAGTATAATAGCATGCCTTACCTTGATCTGAAGAATGGCAGAATAGGAATCGTTTCCTTCGAACACTAGTGCTCTATGGTGTAATTACGTACTCCACACTTCATCCGTCACTCCAAGCTCTCCTGTCGCTTCCGTCGCCGGCGTGAAGTATGACTTGTGGATTAACTTGCAGACAAGTGTGTGAGCGTTCAGCCCCTTATGCGACACTTATGGGCCTGTTCATACTTCGCTATGCAGCAACAAGAGCGACGAGAGCGACGGCAGCGTTGGGAAAGTACGAACAGGCGACGAGAACGACAAGAGTGACAAGGGCGACGGGCGTAGTGTGATGTACGTAATTGCAACATAACGCCTATTTCGTGTCAGCTAGTCAGTCTGTCAACACAGACTCCAGCAAGCAGTCATAATACCTACTTCATCAATCCGACACTCAAAATAAGTATAATAGCATGTCTTACCTTGATCTGAAGAATGGAAGAACAGGAATTGTTTCCTTTGAACACTAGTGCGCTGTGGTGCTATTACGTACTCCACACTGCATCTGTCGGTCCGGGATCTCCTGTCGCTTCCGTCGCCAGCGCGAAGTATGAACAGGCGACAAGAGCGACTGGAGCGACGGCAACGCCGGGAAAGTATGAATAGGCGACGAGAACGAGAAGAGCGACAAGGGCGACTGGGGCGACGGGCGGGGCGTAGTGTGGGGTACGTAATTGCACCATAACGCCTATTTCTTGTCAATCAACCAATCGGTCAACACAGACACTAGCAAACAGTCATATTACTTACTTCATCAATCTGGCACTCAAAACAAGTATAATAGCATGCCTTACCTCGATCTGAAGAATGGCAGAATAGGAATCCTTGCCTTCGAACACTAGTGCTCTATGGTGTAATTACGTACTCCACACTCCATCCGTCGCCCCAGGCTCTCCTGTCACTTTCGTCGCCGGCGCGAAGTATGAACAGGCAACAACAGCGACTGGAGTGACGAGAGTGACAGCGAGAGCGCTTGAGTATGAACAGATTTCGGCAGCAACTGCTCGATTTTAATCGATTCGCATGTTTTGCACGGGCAACGAGTCGCTGCCGTCGCAAGTGTGAACAGCCACACAAAAGCACCACCAAACAGTATAGTCATTCCTTCAGCAGGAAGATTGCATCTGAATGAGTCCTGAGGTCGCCATTCGACGTCTTCCAGTGATGGGAAGCACGGTTTCCCCGGGCGCCACGAATAGCGCCTGCTCAGTGTTCTTATGGAGGATGCCATAACAGAACCAGGCGGGTGTTTTTAGTGCTTGGATCGGCAATCACACGTCGCATCGGTGAACGTCGGCGATTCTTCAGAGTTGTCTCAGACACCCAGAGTACAACATGATGAGATGCTGTTCTCCACTTATTTATCACCACGATCGCTCACAGCAACAAGATCGAGCGGGTCGGAGGTGACTTCCGGTGTTGTTCGTGTTCTGATGTAACCTTCCGCTACAACAGGAATTCTTCCTAGATGGGCATGTGTCGTATTTTCGAGGTTGAGAATACGTGGAGCAAAAACGACCTTCTTATCCTGGCCTTATTAGGGATGCGCCATGCATTTAAACTTTCGTTGAAGACTGTTTGATGGACCTCTTCGTAATGACCACCTGTAAGAGCTAGCCATAGTCAACCTTAGTTCCGGTTTTCTGCTAACTGGCTAGGGTAATTGGTCTGAAAATAACCACAGATACTAGTCGTTAATGTGGCCTACATGTTGAGGAAGACCGGGAGAGACACATGTCCAATAAGACCGCTCCGAATAGGCGTCCTACCTGGAGTCCTACGTGTTGTTCAACCGATTCCCTGAGTGGTTGTGATTGGCCGCCGCGTTTCCAGCTGCTCATGTAGGCCACATTAACGACTACTACCAAGAAATCTCTCAAGAGCAACACTTTGCACAGTTTTGATCTACATTTTCAGGTTAATTCAGGTTAACGAAACAAGACGTGAACAAAGAGTAGGGCGGGATTCTACAGCTTTTTCTGTGATGGTACGCAGTATATTTCATCAGGATATTTAATTATGATCCAAAGCAAACCTTTTCACAAACACTTTAAGTCTTTATTGTTACACGTTGCCGTCCGAATCAGAACATAGAATTGAATAAAAGTAAAAACTAGATAAAAATTATAAATCACAAATAATTTTTGGAAAATAAATTTTTACATCTATTTAAAAAAATCTATTCATTTGGTGAGAGATTATATATTAACCAACCTGGAGAACGGTCTAGCGGCCACTGAAACTACTGGTTGAGGCTTCGCATCATGCATGAATCGATAATATCGATCGATATTGATTGACAGATCTATACTATTCACTTACTGTGAACTCTGTCCATAGGTCATCGTTTTCCTCCCCGATTGGCTGATTCTGCTTATTCGCTGTGAGGCACTCGAGAGGCCGTTAATTTTGCGACGACGCACGTACGGACAAATTAATAAACATATGGAACAGCAGCTCCTGTAGCGCTGGAACGGCTTTATTTTTCCTTCACATCGAGAAACGATACAAATATTCGCGTGACGAGTTATTAAATTGTAACAGAGAAGTGAAGCGATCTAGTGATCAGTGCGACTACTGGTTGAGGTTTCATATCATGCATGAATCGATAGTATCGACTGATATTGATTGACTGGTTGATACTATTTGCTTAGAGTGAATTCTCTCCCATTGGCCATAGATTTCGCGCCCATAATTGTTTTAGGATTTGTTGGTTTTGCGTATGCGCTATTCGGTGTTCGAGTGGCCATTAATTTCGCGACGACGCACACACGAACAAATAAGTAAACAGATGGAACAGTAGCTTCTGTAGATCTGAAACGGCTTCCTTTCACCTCCAAATCGAGAAGTGAATCAACTATTCACCTTAAGAGATATTAAATAGAAGTCGAGAAGTGAAACGATCTAGCGAGTAGTACGACTACTTGTTGGGGCGTCTCCCCATGCATGAATCAATAATATCGATCGATATTGATTGGCTCACTGACATTATTTACCTACAGAACATTCAGCTGTCGTTTTCGCGCTCATTAGCACTTCAAGAATGGTTGGTTTTGCTTATCAGCTATTCGGTGCTCGAGTAGCCATTAATTTTGCGAGGACGCACGTAGGGACAAACCAGCGAGCAGATGGAACGATGGATTTTGTATACTTGAAATGGCTTCTTCATCCAACCAGATAACCAGATAAAGAAGACATTTCAAGTCTACAAAAGCCACCGTTCGATCTGCTCGCCGGTTTGTCCCTACGTGAGTCCTCGCAAAATTAATGGCTACTCGAGGCTCTGCTACTTCTATTCGTCACTTCTGAACAGCAATTCCCTTGTGTTTGTCAAACAAGGCAAACAAAAGGCGCTCTACACTCAAACAACGTCTAAGCACGTTTTTAATGGATGAAAACACATCGAACGGTCTTCTTAGCAATAAGCAAACACCCGTTACAATCGATACATCGGCTTGATGGCACTTTGATGGTGCTGGTCCGTTTTTGCACGGCGATACGCAGCTTCTATGAACCCGAATGGGAGAGCGGAGTAGGCGTCGAAGGTCACGGCATCGTGGTAAATGAGCCGAAACATGCCCAATGAGGTCGCAGCAGTTCCCTTTATGAACTGGTTGACCTGATGGACTGATAGTCAGAAGGCAATCGGCCGGAACGCCTTCGAAGCCGCTTCAGAAGATCCCTATCAGCCTGACATTGGTTCCGGGTAGAAGGCAAAGTCCCCTGAGTCCCTTGGCGAGACCGCCTGGGCACACAATGGGTTATTCAGCGGAAAGGATGCGGGCGCGGCTGAATCACACTGACATGGTCTTCGACGGTGTTCTTCAGAAGACGGACATCTGTAACGAATCCGGTATGCTAGGTTCTATGCTTCGGTGACATTGTTATCTCATTTCGTAATTTGCTGTATAGGTCCCGAAACGATTCCCTTAGTTTCAAGTAATTACCGTACCCCAGCGCCTAATAAAAGGCGCGTCCCCCAGCAGTCACGGTTCATTTCTGTGCTTGTCCAGACCGCGAGTAGCGGCTCTACTAATAAAGCTCTACGAAGGACTACCCTAGACACCGACCAAGGCCCGAACGGCTGGGAGATAAGGCAGCCGGAACGCGTCAGAAGGATACAGGAGACGCGACATAGGGGCCGAACCGAAGGAGCTGCAGTAGAACCCTCCGCAGACCGGAACGACCGGAAGGACGAGATCCTGCCGTTGATAGAGGCAGAGTACGGTCTCCAGGAACGAGGAAGGTGCTGCACCTACCCTCGTTGAGTCCCGTTAACCTTTCGGTCACACCGGAGGCTCGTTCAGTGTTCCTCAGTGACCCTCTGTTGTGTTCTTGCGGAAACGCTCGATTGCGGCAAGACTGAGCTAACAACAGAAATATTACGGTGCTGTTTCAGATAAGCCGAGATGGCCTCTGAGAACGTGAATGACCTGGAAATGGAGCGTATGCTCTTGGACGAGCCCACGGAATCGGACAGAATTGCCGCACTACAGGCGTCAATCGACACCCTAGTCGGAGCGGTCAGAGAGATCGTGCAGAAAGGAGCGCTGCAGGTAAGACTAAGCGCAGTTACGATTGCCGACAAACTGTCAGTGCTAGAGGATATACCTAGCAGTTTGGTACACCCGCTTGATGGAGACACTACAACAGTGGATGTCGACCACCTCTCCAAGGTGATGGAAGAGTTTGTGCAGGCAAACTGCAAGACAATCCATGGAGAGCTGGCTCGACTGGAGTTCGTTCGCACGCAGCTTAGTAAAGCCCACGATTTGCTGCAAGCAGGGCTCCATGAGGAGTTAAGAGAGCAGCTTGAGCAGGCGAAATATGATGACAGCTGCATGCGCGAACTCGCACAAGTGCTGGGTGTGGACACCACAGAGGTGGTAGGGAGAGTCAAAAGCCTAGTTCAGCTTCCTAGGGAAGTGAGTGCAGGCAAGCGAGGGCTAACATCTCCCCTTCAGAGCGCGACCCAGACGTTACAAGGCAGTAATAACTGCCAGGTGGAACAGCTCAATGTTGACGACTTTGACGACGTTGCTTATCACGCGACCTTTGATCCAGTCGCAGCCGCGCAGGGTGAGCTCTTGCTTCCTCAGCCTGACCCGCTACTCAATAGAGGATTGCAGCAAGCAAGGAAGAACGAGCGGCCGCCGAAGCGGAGGGTATCGTCCTCGACAGCAGTCCCGACGACCAGCATACGTCAAGGTGAGCTTTTGGATGCAAATTCCTCAAGCACTCCTGAATGCTCCATTGCTAAAATGTTTGCGGCCATGACACTGCCCGAGGTCGAGACGTTTAGTGACCCAAAAGGGAGGAACTACGGCCAATTCTTAGCAAGGTTCAGGATGAAATACCAAGGGCTGGGGCTCGGCGATGAAATGCTGGTTCACCTTTTATTCTCTAAGCTGGACGGGTACCCATTAGCAGTTGCGAACGCACTGCCACGATCGGTAAAAGAGGGAGGTTTCGAGCTTATAGCAAGTGCCCTGAAAGCAAAACTCACGGAGAATGACTCGGCCACGCAGATGAAAGCGTATATGAAACTCAAGACCCTCAGGAAAGTAGGGGATGTCGCAAGCTACTGCGTAGAGCTGGAGGAGCTAACCCAGCTAGCGTATCCGGATGCGTCTGAGGGAGAACTTTCGCGTACTCGAGCAGGAGAGTTGGTGGCTCAGTTGACGGACTGGCCCGAGTATCTTCAACTGTTCACGACAATGGAGGTAGCGCCTAAAGAGTCCGCCTATGAAATGGTCAAGAGTTTGGCGCAGCGCTGCGAGCGAAGCCGAGAACTTGCGATGGCCTCGAAAAAGAACATGGACTCAGTTAAGGCAGGCCCCGTCCAAACGGTGAGGGGACCTCAACAGAGGAAACCTCAACAAGCCATAAGGCTGGACACAACAGATAACCCTGGAAGGATCAAACTGCCAAAATGCTTTAACTGCAATGGAAGCGGTCACTTCAGACGAGACTGCAAGAAGGCACGGGTCAATAAAGGAAACAGGGAAGAGAAGAAGTCTGATCGGTCTGAAGGGCCAAAAGTGTTTAGTGCGGCCCTAAGTAAATGGTTGGGTGGAGCGGAAAAGGCGTCAGTGCAACAAGGAGATCTAATAGGAGAGGTGCCAGTGAGGAATGTGAAACTGTTGGGGTTGGTCAGACGAGCACTTCTGGATACAGGTTCACAGATAAGCATAATTCCTCTCGAAATGTTGCGTGCTGCTCGCACTGCAGGATTTGATGTTGACTCTGACGTGGAGGAAATCACGCTCGGAAAACCCATGCCTATTTACGACGCGTCAGGAAACAAAATGACATTCAAAGGTGCAGTGAGGCTCACGCTACAAGTTGACGATGAAGCGGAACGCCGAGTAGCTCTATTCGTCAAGGAAGGTGGAGATGGAACGTTAGTTCTCGGCACTAATGCTCTCCACATATTGGGTTTTACCCTAACGTCAGGGCCTAGAAGCCTGCACCCGTCACTCGACCAGATCAAGGGCGATGGAAGCGCACCTAGTGGGCGGAAGAGCGACTCTCGGGAAGTTGCCGAAACAGTGACAGCGAGAAGCGCGAAAGTGGCCAAAAGAGTGTACATACGCCCTGGTGAGACAAAAACAGTCCCTGTACTGATTAGCAAGGACTGCGAAGGTGTATTGTGGTCAGACAACGACAGCATACCGGACCTGGTATGCGACGATTCTGCAGCAATTGTGAACGTACAGGTGACCAATTCCTTCGCAGGAGCGAAGCTGTTTCGCGCGGGGGAGAAGGTCGGTTCCTTCGAACCGGCACAAGTGGTCGAACAGGAGCCCGTTAACAGCGGAAGCATGTTGGAACGTACAGAAGCTTCTGTGCATGACCGAAAGAAGAAAGACGAGGAACGCCGGAAGCAGCGTGAAAAGGAGTTGGAAGAGGAGAAAGCCAGGATGGCTGAAAGAGCTCGCAAGGAGAAAGAAGCGAGAGAACGCGCTGAGCGCCTTGAACAGAAGAAGGCGCATGTGAAGAAGTTGCTTCAGGAAGCTCAACGAAAAGCCGAGAAGGAGCGCAAGGTGAAGGAAGCGAAGGAGCGTGCAGAAGCTGAGGCGGAAAGACAGCGGAGACAGGAGCATCTCCGTTCACTTCTGGATCGCGAAAAGCAACGCCTGAAGGCCCTGCATGAAAAGGGAGCACAGCAGCGCCGTCTTCTTGAGGAAAAAGAGGAGCTTGAGCGCAAAATGAGAGACCTCAAGGACCGTGCTGCCCTCCAACGGAAAGGCCCTGCACCTGTCCCTCCGCCTGTACCTGATCACAGGAATATGGGTCCTCCTGACCCTAGGAACATGGTCCCTCCCGATCGAAGGCCAATGGGCTCTCCTGATCAGCGAGCTATGAATCCTTCCGTTGGGCTTGCCAAGCCTTCGCCTCCTGAGTCAGAGATATTCATCGCACTGCCGTCGTCCTTCGCCCGCGCTAATGCTGAGGTCATTTCCCCAGAAAATGTGACTCTCTACGTATATGCCGACTGGAGCACGCTGGCCAAGAAAATGCTGACGATGAAAATCACGACTTCAATCATCATCGTTTGGCCCGATGAGATGCCGGAGAGCCGTCCGATGAGGCAGGTGCTGATTTGTTTGGAGCGCCACCTGCAGTGTGGTGGAGCCCTCGCATTTTTCCCAAGTCCATATGAAGACGACAACGCCGAGGCTTGGACTGCTATGGGAAGAGTATGCGCTGAGTATGTTAAGTATGTGACCGGGCCAAAGCGAAGATTCGACGCAATCGTTCGAGATCACTATAGTGACGCGTTAGACCACGTGACCTACACGCATCCAGCGCTGACGCTTGGAGCGCATCCCCGATACGGGAAAGCACCGTTCATCGGCAGGCAAATAGTGTGGTTCCTCGAGAAGTTGCGCCTTACCGTCGATGATCTCATCAAAATGAGGGAGTTTAGCTTCGCTTCGAGTGATGAGAGGGAGCGCCGACGTAAGGAAAAGGCAGCACAGAATAGGAGGCGCAAGCAGGAACACCTGCCGAACTTCTGGGTGGTCGAGGACCCAGAACACCGTCGCCATGATCGTCGAATTACTTTCGAAATGCCGAGCAGCCGTCGCCGCCCTATGGACAGGGAACCGACATCCGGACCGAGCGCCAAGCAGCCGCCAGCCGATCGCCGCCGCCACGACCGAGAGACCAGCTATGAACCGAGTCGCCGTCGCCACCACGAGGACATGGAGTCGCCACCTGGACTATCGCCGACGCCGAGAGACCGTTCCACCGACCGTTGCGATCGGCACTGCAAATCCAGAAGACTCGATCATCGCGAGGGCCGCCAGCCACATCGTTCCGGTAGACCGTAGTTGGCAGACCCTAGAGTCGGGACGACTCTCCGTCTACGGGGGGCATGTAACGAATCCGGTATGCTAGGTTCTATGCTTCGGTGACATTGTTATCTCATTTCGTAATTTGCTGTATAGGTCCCGAAACGATTCCCTTAGTTTCAAGTAATTACCGTACCCCAGCGCCTATAAAAGGCGCGTCCCCCAGCAGTCACGGTTCATTTCTGTGCTTGTCCAGACCGCGAGTAGCGGCTCTACTAATAAAGCTCTACGAAGGACTACCCTAGACACCGACCAAGGCCCGAACGGCTGGGAGATAAGGCAGCCGGAACGCGTCAGAAGGATACAGGAGACGCGACACATCTACGTTTATATTGGTGGCATATTTAGTCTAAATCTCTTAAGGACGACATAAAGAGACCTCATGGCCCGTTTATACTTCGACGCCGAGCGACGCGACCCATGTATAGTGACCATATTGATTGAGCGACGCGATCGATCAATTTGACCACTTTACATGCCGTCGCGTCGCTAGGCGTCGGAAGTATAAACGGGGTCTAAGTGAGTTCAGCACTAAAAATACAGCCTAAAAATATTAGGTTGTAACGAAATAAATGGCACTGAACCACTGTAAATTTAAACACTTAATATCTCGGTTTGTAGGCAAGTTTATTATTCGAAATAAAAACCTTCTGATACTACACATCTTTGCCAACGTGACAGAAGCTTTTTTATCCCAGTAGCATAAAAAATCAGAAGTTCTGGAATTGACGAAATCTTCGAAGGCACTTTCGGCATCCTGTTGGTATTTGAATATTTTCCCTACCAAGAAGTCGCCAAGATGCCTGAAGAAATGGTAGTCTGTTGGGGAGAGGTCGGTAGAAAACGGAGGATGTGGTAGAGTTTCAATGCTCAGCTCATTCAATTTCTGCAACGTCATTCGTGCTACATGGGGGCGAGCATTGTCGTGCAGAAGGAGAACTCGCCTTCGGTTTACCAAGGCCGGCCGGATATCCTTCAACTTTTTCATCATTTCTTCAATTTCAAGGCAGTACTTCTCTGCCGTGATGGATTCACCGGGAGGGAGGAAGCTGTGGTGAATAATTCCCAGCGAACACTACCATACTGTCACCATTACTTTCTTCTGGTGCAATTCCGGCTTCGCAAAAACCTTGGGGCTCTCATCGCTGTCCACCCACTGTGCCGATCGTCGCCTGTTGTCGTACATAATCCACTTCCCGTCACAGGTTACGATGCGATCAAGGAATGGGTCCGTTTCGTTCCGTAGAAGCAGTGCAGACGAGATCTCATATCGTCGGTTTCTTTGCTCCTCAGACAGCTCGTGAGGCACCCATCTTTCCAGCTTTTTGGTCTTTCCAGTTTCCTTCAGATGCCGGGCAGCTGTGTTGTGACTGACGCCAAGAACCTTCGCTATCTCCCTGGTACCTTTGTGTGGATCCTCCTCTACCACATCTCTCAGCTTGTCCTCATCAACATCACTATGCCTCCCACGACCTTCATGTCCTTCCAAGCTCTCATCTCCATTCCGAAACTTCTGATACCAACGATGCGCCGTCCGAATTGTGGAACATCCTTGACCGAATGCGGCGTTGATCTTCTCGTCCGCCTCCTTAGCTGTAGTGCCCAGCTTGAATTCATACAAGTGAATGCCTCGGATTACCCTTTTGTCCATCTGCAAAAAGTCAATAAAACTCTAAAGTTTTCCCACTTTTACATAGAAAATTTAGTACTCTCCGGTAGAGCAAAGTTTGCGCTTCTAAATGATATGCCACATGTTACGGTTTGTTCTTGATCAAATGCGTAAAGACGCGCCAAAAAATGGCGCGAGCCAGTGCCATTTAATTCGTTACAACCTAATACTTCGGATACATCGTCCACTTCAAGGCAGCCAAGAGAATACGGACACCGTTAACAATTAGTCAACATCTCTGTATGTCTCAGTCACGTGTCAAAGTAGCCCAATGGATTCCGCTTTCTCGAAAGGCACGAAGACCATCATATCTCTCACTTAGTGGAATTCAATCTGTGAGTCCCTTGTCCAGCGGGTGTCTGCGAAATGTATTACGCAATCGGCCCACCTAATTTTCGACGACTTGGACCATGTGATAGCGTCCGTCGTTAATCCTCGAGCTTTGACAAAATCGGAACATCAGAAGCATTCTATCACATGCGTGAATCGTACCACTTCAAGCGTCGTCCTCTCGATTCCTCGTCACAGCTGAAAAGAGTGGAGATTACGCCATGCACTCGCTCAAACTTTCCAACTGTAGACATTATTGACCATTAAGGGAGTCCAGACTTATTTCACCCTTACCCAACTTATCAGGTGAAGCTGAAGGGGATACGATGGTGTTACGTCCATAGTGCTTAGTTCCTCATTCCAAATAAGAATTTACTGCTTCAGAAAGTTCTACTAATATACAGAACAGTGAATAAGACCAGTGTTGCCTAAACAGCAGGTATGACTGCCCTTCAACTCCACAAATTCTCCGTCAGTACACAGCGAACGCATCACAGAACAAAACCTTTTTCCGTGGAAATCAATCATTATTCACGATATGGCGAACAGGAATGATGAATTCCATTTCTGGAAGGCAAAGTTGTACTGCAAAATAATCTAACTAACGAGATACCCATGGGAAAAGGGGGTGCGATAGAGCTAAAAAAAATTGGTAGAAGAAGAAAAAACGAAGGGGCGAAGTCCGAGGCATCATACGCCCTAAGTAGTGGCTCTGTAGACCAACGGTAAAAGTGCCGTTTCGGCGTACCAGGGGCCAGATTCATCAACCGCTTACCGCCCTCTAATGGTAAAAATACCACCAAACCTTCTGATATGGCACCCATTAGCATCAGGTTTCGCTGTATTTTCGCAGTTAGAGAGCGGTAAGCGTTTGATGAATCTGGCCCCGGCTGGGTTCGAGATGCAGTCTATGGCAGCGTAAACCTCTTGTCACTTTAGGATATTTCTGAGAAGTGGAAAGCCCGCGCACTCTAAAAGTTCAGGTTCCGGTCATTTTAGCCCTTAAATACCGAAAGGTGGGAATGAGAAGGCTATAACAGCCACTTATCTCCGGTTACTCGCGGGATGCGCCAAGCATTCTACTTCTTCTGGAGGAGATTTGAACGCCTGTTCGGCCAATAAAATAACTTGCAGTGGCCAGCCAATGGACAAGTCAGTGTATTATCCCTCCCAGACAGCTCTGGCACCAATTCTCCAACCCCGGAGGGCTGGAAGGATTAGTTGGCCTGGGCGGGAGTTCCCAACCAGGAATCTGGAACCTAGTGCTACTCAGCGGCAACAGTTTGATTTCCTCCGCACATTTGACTACTCCATGACAAATTCGAGTAGTCTCATGCCTTTCAAACAATGAAGCCCCTCTGGGTCACTCTGGCACACGACAGGGATTCGTGAAGACCTTGATGAAATCCTAACCATACTTACATCCACCTGAAGACTACGAACAGAAGGATCTCTCACGATCGATTCAACGCTCCTGTTGTAAGGAGAACCCCGTGAGCTATTCTGGCACGAGATAGGAACCTAAGGAAAGCGTTGCTGGGCCCATTAATCGAATTCGATGATGAAGGGTACCACATGTGTTACAGGTGAATGAAGCCCGGATCAGCTGTTAAAGAGATTATACGCTGTTATAAGATTCTCTTTCGCATGCAAAAATCTTGCACCAGGCAGGACCCGAACCCGTACAATCTTCATTCCGGGCAGGCTTACGCCTTTTGCCCACGGCAAATCATCCTTATAACATTTATCTATCTATTTATTTATTATCATAATTATACTAAATTAATTTTTTAAAATTATTTACTAAATTATTATCTATTCATTGACAAATCAAATTATTTGTAAATTATTCATGTTTATTGATTTATTTACAATAACATGTAGCGAATTTCGCTTATTTCCTCGAGTGAAGGTAATAACATTCCCATACGTTCTTTTTCTGTGTCGATACTAGTCGTTAATATGGCCTACATGGGAAGAGGGACACACCAGAGAAAACAGGCCTCATGAAACAAAAGAAGTCCATTGCCCCGCCCTCCACCTGTTCGGTCGGTGCTGCAATTGGTTGGATCTAGCCGGCGCGCTCACGCCTCCGATGCAGGCCACATTAACTACTAGTTTCTCTGTGCCAGAATAGTTCAATTCTTTCAATATTCCATTCTGTACTTAATATTGTATTCTACTATTCAATTTTAACCAACAGTAAATAAATAAGTAAATAAAAAAATCTTTCAATATTCTCTTCTATGCCCAATATTGTATTGTACTATTCAGTTTTAACCAACAGCAAATAAATAAATAAAATAAATCTTTCAATATTTTATTCCATGCTCAATATTGTATTATACTATTCAATTTTAACCAACAATAAATAAATAAATAAAATAAAATAAAATAAATTCTGTAATGGTAAACAGATCGTTGTCTTCCCATTCGTGACTGCCCTGTGCCGAAAGTAGTAGCTAATGTGGCCTACACAGGGGAAGATGTAGCAGACCAGCCAAGCCACATTCATTAGACCTGTCACCCAAAGGGAAGGAAGGCCAGTGCCCTCATTGGCTGCCAGTGTTCGTTCGGTGCTCTAGTTGGTTGTGATTGGTTGATGCGCTCCCGCCTCCATGTAGGCCACATTAACTACCAGTACATCTGCCGTCAGCGAATAATGTAGCTCAGAAGAATATTGATAGCACAGCGTGAGAGAAAGTAGCCCACTCTGCAGCACTACTGGCGAGCTCCGTCATTTGGCTCGACACATACTATGTTCCAGCCATTATTTTCGCTCGCGGCAGTACTCCTACAGCCGAAGGCGATAGCTACTGTACCACGCTGGAGTGCTACGGTAGAGCTGGTACAGTATCCCAGTATCCTAGCCACAATGTCCCTATGTCAGCCAATTCGTGGCGAACAATTGCAACACTGCGGTTTTTCGCCAGGTCGTCGTCGAACTGGAAACCCTAGCCAGCAACTCCTCCTACTGAATGATGAGCAGCAGCACATCCATCTGTGGAACGACGACAACGGAGAAGATCAATCGATAGTTGTAAAGTTAGCGTCTTTAAAAAATTGTACTGTGACGTGCACGCGCGCCGACAGACGCACCCGCATTCTCCATTACGTCGCTGAACGTCGATTTGACGTCCGAAAAACCGACGACGGGAATGTAGTAGAACGTAGAGGAAACATTTCGGAAACTCGGAGTGGTAATTCGCATGCCTATTTGGTATCGGAGCACTGAACGCCGTAGTACTCCTCGTGTTTCGCCTATGTAGTGCCCCATCGACGACAGGAAAACTCCACTGGAAATCGTCAATGGTCACAGTAGCAACATCTGCACAATTTCTGTGTAGGTACAGAGCATGGCGTATTCCAGAAAGCAACGAATATCCAGCATCTTTACTGCTCTTTTAGGACGATAATTCAAGTCCTCACGGCTCAGAGGATCTCACTCGCACGAAAACGAATCGATTCGAGGTTCGATTCCGCGCCCAGACCGATCAGGATCAGTGAAGTGATGGCTGGAAGAAATACAATGCGAAGCAGAGTGAGATCGCTCTTGTTCAAAGTTCTGTTGAACTACTAGAGGAAAGTCGGTCACTAGTGGGTGAAAATACTGTCACCTATCGTTTGAAGTTTGAAGTTCCTAAGACCAGCAGTCGAAGCCACAAGATGCGGCCTGATTGGTCTGGCGCCTCGTCATGTAGGCCACATAAACGACCAGTACCACCAGACCAATTTTTGAGCTGGGAACTCCATTTTTGCCTTCTAAAAACGTGTTCATCTTAATTTGGAGTTGAACTGATTAACTAAAAATTGATTCACTTTCAATTCAAAGCAGTTCAATTCCCCTACAAAGGTGTCCAAATTGATCTGAAAAGTGTATTTTGGTTTGAAGTGTCCAATTCGAAGCGAAAATGCTATAGAATACCCAGTAGTCCCTGAACACTCCCCAGTTTTCGACATCTACATCATCCGATCCGTCGTCGCTAGGCAGAATTCCCTGAAAATCCGCCTCATTCCGTCGACGGTCCGGTTTCTCGAGACACATGGAGTTGGATCGTGTTGAGAATCCGCTTGCTAATATGGCCGAGTCGTTAGTTGCTTCTCGATTAGCGGCAATGCTATCAAAGCCATCCGGCTATCATCGTACGGTTCCGTTGCCTTCGCTTCCGCCCTTTCGTGGACTTTGCTCAGATGCCTTCAGATATCTCAGCCCATGTAGCGAATGTGGGCAGCATTGGTAGGTGGCAGCGCGCCAGTCAATCATAACCAATCAGGGCACCGACGGAACGAACACACGCTAGCCAGTTAGGGCACCGACCGTACACGCGCTCTCTGAATGGACGCCCATCCAGGACTCGGTCTGAGTGGCTGGCGCAATTCCATCTCGAAATGGTGTCCACATTCGCGACAAGGTCGTCAGATAAGCTGACAGATAGCCTCAACCCATTCAGACACGAGGTTCGAATGAGCTCCTTTGTTTGGCTCCTTACCGTAACTATTATAAAAGCTAAAGTTCAACTTTGTCAATCCCCAAGGTTGCGCCATGCGTTCGCATCAAAAGAGAATCAGAATACGCTCACCATCCCAAGAAGGAACCAACGGAAGACCTAGCTGACCGGCGCCGGTTAGCCGCCGCTGCACCAGATCCGCTTAACGGCGGCCTGAAAAACTCAGCAGAAAAGTGGATCACTTCAAAAAACGGTAGCGAACGAACACACACGCACGCACGGGGGGAGGTGACCTTCAGAGCTGACACGGACAATCTGGATGTGACCTTTGGTATTGAACCGTGAAGTGCTTTATAATCAATCTGAGCGCGATCTCAGAATCCGATGACACACTCCTGGCTACGACAGAACACCTTCTCGTTAAAAGCCAGGCCGCCATTACTAGTAGGTAGACCATCCTTGACATGATTCGTCGCTTCTTTTGTCCTTAACTGACCTATGGGGTTAGATAATTCTGCTATATTCCGTCTGTCTATGCGTCGGCGCAAAAGTAATTTCCGCTGGACGAAGCGACAGAAATATTTATCATATTTTTGAGTGCAAAATGTCTATATACCTATAGCTGACACTGGGTTCGATTCTGCGTCCGGCTTACGGAGTTGGATGAAACAAGTTTCGATTCGGGAAACAGGCTTAGTAACCCTGGGCGGTATGTTGTACTAGACCAATATAGAGGCTACAAGTCGCATTGTCAGCCATATACGAATTAATCATACTTCCATAATATCGTGAAACAATTGAACGTGTGGGCCACCCTAGAGAGTTACCCGGAGTCAGTCGATGCCCTTTACACTTCTATTTAACCCGTTTTAGTCGTTCGATCAGAGTAGCTATTGGCCCATTCTCATCGCGTCAGTAATTTGGTCTGTTCGTCCGTCCGTCTGTCGGCGCAAAATTAGTGGGAGGTAGGCGGACCTCACAGTGTGCATCCAGTACCGACTAACCGAGCCCTATTGATGCACATGCACATCCATATAGGAAGGGGTCCTCAACGGTGGAACAATACCGAGGACCGAATCATTGCCGATCGATATTATCGATTTCTGTCCGGAAGTGATGTTAGAAGTTGGAATCACAGAAATACGATACCCGAAGACAGCGACGGGCCAAGCAATATAGGAACATATTATCGATTTTTGTCCAAAGCCGCCGCTCAAAACTGTAATCCGTCCGTATCCCCGTCGGCGCAAATTTGGTGGCCGCTGGGCAGTCTTAACATCGATCGGAACCGATCAACCAGCCAATCGTTATCGACGGACGCGAATAAGATGGCCGCTAGGAATGGTAGTAGAAAAGGGACAAAATCTACGGATCGGAATCCATCGATCTTGCTCAGAACCAAAGAGTGAATGGGAATCATATGATTGCTGATGGGCAAGCCTGTACCAAACAACAGTTTGAGCAATCAATGCCGATCGATATTATCGGACATTGTTCAGTGTTGACGTCTCAAAGTGATCAAATCCATATGGAAAATTGATAACCGATAGATGGATTCAGGCGCAAAACAATCGATCGATTGCTTTGATCGATGTACGTGAACATGATGATTGCTGATTATGGTTTTCAGGAAGATAACAACTCAAAATATTGATCAGCAATCAATACCGATCCATGCTATTGATCTTTTGTCCGGAGTTGGTCGTTTGAAGTCGGGATCGATCGAATATTTCAGGAATATCACCATAACATAAGAGTATATCAGGAACAATATCGATCGAACAGTAAACGACAATCGATATGATCGATTTTTTATCAGAGAGGAGATCAAACATCTGCGCCAGGTGAGGCTCGAACCCGCAGCTTCTGCTTCCCGGGCAGCGATGCTACGCCCTACACCAGCGGCGCTGTTTGACCGCACGTAACATCCAGAGAGGAAATATCTCTTAACAACAACTGAGGAGCGTTGATTGACCAATCGATATCAATATCAGTCAATACTGGTAGTCTGCTCTAGAACTGATATCTCAAGTTGAAATCAGGCGAAGATGACAACCGCAGGTATCGATTGATGTTATCGATTTTTGTCCGGATTTTAAGGCTTGAAGTCTAGATAGTGTGAAAATGTCAAGAATACAATAATGTCATGCGAATATGTCGATGAGGAAGCACTATCGATCGAACAGGCAGTAGCAGTCCATATTATCGATTTTGTACAGAGTAGACAGGTTTCTTAGCTGCACCTTAAGAGAATCGTTTGGCTAGTCAATGTCGATCAAGGAAATCGTGTTTTGCTTCAGAACTGACATTTAAAGTGAAAATTAAATGAATGTGGTAACCGGAGACCCAACTGACCGATCAATATCGATCGATACCATAGCTTTCTGTCCAGGATCCGGATTCATCAACAACTAAACCCGTGGATATGTGGGGTATAAGGGGTAGAGATAAGATAGGATTCAGGTAGAGATAAGGTAAGAGCCAGAGACGCAGGTTTCATCGTGGGTATCTATACTATACCTATACTCGCGGGTTAGTCGTTGATGAATCGGACCCCAGGTGACACGGATAGGATAATCCTAGGCATCGATTGGCCGTTCACAACAAAAACAACTAAGCCGTATCGATCGATCGCTCAATATTGATTACCTTTATCAGATTCTAGGCTGAAGTCCTAGCTAGTAGTCCCACCCCCTGGATTCTGCCACAGAAGTCCCCTGGTCATTCGGCGACAGAATGACGACGCTTTCCGCTTTTCCCTCTGCTAAAAGTCAGAACTTCTTTGCTTTGGTCGTTCATTCTAGATTTAGACGTGTCTTTCCCGCAGAAGCCTGTGAAGGGACACAATGCATCAGAAGACAATCAACGTTCAACGAAGCGTCAGCGGAGCGAAAGGGACACATTGTGCGATGATAAATTAAGCCGAGACCTCCTTCACCTGCCTGTGGTGGTGGTGACGGGGGCGAAACGGTTCCGTGGTGTGCACGGTTCTAGCGAATGAATGCCCACTGCGACATGTGAACGCGTGCGCTTTTGTTGGGCGCATTCTGAGGAAAAAGTCATCGAGCTTCATTGTCACAAGAAGGAATTCAGCGACTTCATTGTTCAGTTGGGGTCTATGTGGAAGATCCTTCCATCAGGGGTCACCTTCGGTTAAGAGATTCTGGCGGCTAAAAAGGCGACAGAGAAAGGAGGAAGGGTCCTCTTCACTAGCTGGCTCTTCGCGGCTGAGACAACGACGACGAGCTTAACATCACTTCGATAGGCAGGTAGATCGAAGGAAGGATCAGTACAGAGATCAGCTTAAGTAATGGGCATCTTCCAGGTACATACGTGCTTACGGATTTATCCTAATGGGGAGGGGCAACAGTCTGGTGTCAGTTTGTCGTATGTCATTCCATGCCACAGAAGCATGTCCCCTGAATTTAAATGAAAGCCTTCACATGATGGGGCAGCAACTGAAGCTCTCGTAGTAACTCAAGCAATGGATTGGAGACGCAAACCAATAGTGCCCTCTCCGATTAGGATAGATCGCACGCCTACTAAGGCGAACTTAACTGAGCAAGTTCCTAGGTACTACTATGACCTGTTACTCGATAGCTCGAGGGTTAGGGT
The DNA here is from genome assembly GCA_947359475.1 of Heligmosomoides polygyrus bakeri. Taxonomy (NCBI): domain Eukaryota; kingdom Metazoa; phylum Nematoda; class Chromadorea; order Rhabditida; family Heligmosomidae; genus Heligmosomoides; species Heligmosomoides polygyrus. Next base: position 4,011,385 of record OX375869.1, read on the forward strand.
TGGAAGGGTTGCAACTGACGTTCACCAAAAACGAATCGCTTTGAACCGTAAAGTTCTTAGATATATCCCGTTCAGAAGCCTGAGAAGGTTCTACAGTGAGTTCTGACTCCTTCAAGAGATTCTGGGGCGCGTGGTAGCGAGTCTGAGAAAGTGTCGGATCCTGTGTAACATGAGATTCAAGTTCTTGGTTCGGATCACGCCCCGGTCAACTAAGCCTTCTGTACCTCCAGGGTCGGTGAATTGGTAGCACACTTCGAGGGGACCGCAACTCACCATATAGGCCAAATATGCATTCAAAGAGGCTCCACGACATTCCGTAGAAAAAGTAAAGTGCGTGACGCATCCGGCAACGGTTTTAGTAGCGCCGTCTTTAATCCTTTTTATTTTTTACCATTTTCGTTTTAAACCAGACACCTTTAGAAATAAAATAGACATACTGCACACCAAGTTGGAAGTTGTATTTAAAAAGTTTGAACAGGCATTGTCTAACTAAGTTAAACTTTTTAAGTTATCTTTTAAGTTAACTTTAATTTTTAAGTTAGTTAAGTTATCACTTTTAAGGGAAATCTTAATAAAAATTCACCATTGTAGTGTTAAAAAACAGCACTGTATCAGTAAACATAAAATTCTTGTCACTTGACCTCAAACAATTTTTAGGTTTATCTTGACTTGATGGTGATCAGTGAATTTTCTGGAGTGTTTTGGTTATTTATTTATTTATTGCACTTACAGATGCGCTCTAAATCCAATGAAAAGAAAACTATAACAGTTACAGAAATACAGTTTAAAGCTTCTCGATCCTACTAATCAAATAAGTAAAAAGATTTTGTTCATGTAGGTAGAGATCGCGCCGTGTATTCGCTCTATACATTGCGTTGTCTAATTGAATAATTTCCTGATTACAGCCTATATGCGCATAAATCCAGAAACGGCAAAAACAACCGCAACAGACGCAACATAAGACCATTCACTGCATAACTCAGATGAAACTTCAGATGAACAGCATCTACACTATCAATCGAATAAACGTTGCACTTATGTGGACAAGTGCTCGGCGTAATCTCTCCACACGAATAACACTTTGCTTCGAAGCACTTCAGAATGCACCTGGAACTTTGCTTTAGCCAAAGGAATCGAAATTCTAGGCTCGTATAGGAAGTGTACGCATTTCTTCTTAAGATATCCTGCAGCGGAGTTTTGTCAAGCTAATTGTCATAAAACAAAAGACATTCTGGATTTTTTATAAGGGGTTAATTTGACTTTACATATGGTTATTTACGCTTGAAAAGTGACCGCTTTAAAATTAAAATTAAATGAAAGATGATATGTACCATTTTCACGTCGAATTGGACACCTTCTTAAGCCTAAGCCTAAGATTTTTGCAACCAAAGCAAACTCTTCCAAACTGAAATGAGTTTATTCTACATTAAACTAAAAGACTTCCAAAAAATGTTAGAATAAATTTTTGTTGGAGGAAAAACTTAGAATAACTCATTCTTACGTATAAATTCAACTAACCAATAAGTGAATACCCTGTTTGAACTTTCATAGATTTTTTAAAGGAAAAATAATGGTTTAAAAGCTTGTACTAAAGAGCGCGAAGGCGGCTAATTTTAGTGCAACAGAGAGGTTGCGCCACACCCTCTTCCATGAACGTTGCGATTTTTGTTCGATTGATAGCGGAATTTCTGTTTGCATAGAGTTTGGTACCTGTTAACGATACAACAAAAACAACTGTAGAGAACACACATGCTCATTTTGATGCATCATGTAAGCAGCATTTACACTAGCAATCGAATTAAAATCGCGATGAGCTTTTAGAACGCATGGCGCGATCTAATTTTTTAATGCGCTATATGCCTGCTTCCTTGCTGTGTGTTAAGATAAATTTCAACCTATTATTTTTTCTTCTAAAAATAAATTTTTTATAAATTTATTACACTTATTGAGGTAGGTAAACTAAAAAATTTCAAAGTATGCTATATCAAAACTTCCTTGAACAAAAGATTCTCTAATCATCTTATTGAGTCTGTAGTTTAACCTGCCTGAAGGTCATCTCAATTTGGAAGAGCTCGGTTTGATTTCAAAAGTTTTACGAAAGTTTAGAAGAGTGCCAATTTGATTTGAAAGAAGTCCACTTCGAAGTAAAAATCGTATATATGCCTGAAGGACCGCATTCTGGGTTAGTCCCAGGATACTATCTCAACGGTAGGTCGGAACGGCGCAAATGTTGTATATGGGCAGAACCGCCTCTCTCTGGGTAGTAACAAACTGCAGATATCTCGACCCCAATACAACTCTGCGCAGAGCTAGGGGCGACGGAAGTCGCTGGTTGGCGCCCTGTTGATTCACAGGCGTTGATTCACAGCTGACAGGCGCGCGCGGGATGAGGGCTCGTATCGCGGCCAAGCGCAGTGCACAGGTGGCGTAGTAGGGAAGAGCTCGGGCTCGTAAACGCGGGGTTGGGGGTTTGGATCCCGCAGACTGCGTTCGTTTTGCACTTTTGCAAAATCCATGTTTATCATATAGGTAATTCACCTAGGGGTATTATAGTGTGTTATTGAGCATGTTTAGATATAACATATGCTTCAAACTACAGATTAGCTGAAATGTTCACTTCTGTGTGTCACTTATTTTAAGCCTGTTTTGTGTGAAGCTATAGTTATGTAACGATAGATATTTTGGGGCACTAGTAAAAAGTTCCGACTCCACCAACAAGACTCCGATCAACAAAAAAAAAAATTTCGCTGAAACTTTGTCCAGGGGGGGGGGGGGTTATTTGGGGTGCTGATCACGAATCTGACAACCGTTTTTCACGAGTCGGTCGGAGGCCACCCATACTGTTAACAAGGGTGGTCCAGGCAGGGTCACCGATTTCGCTGAAACTTCGTCTCGGGGGGTTATTTGGGGTGCTGATCACGAATCTGACATTCGTTTTTCACGATTCTGCCTCTACCTGCCGTCATCGGCAGAAACTTTAAGAATGTAATCCTGTGCCTTCCTGTATCTATATTATTCAGCCGAATCGTGGAAAACGGATGTCAGATTCGTGATCAGCACCCCGAATAACCCCCCTAGACAAAGTTTCAACGAAATCGGTGACCCTGCCTGGACCACCCTTGTTAACGGTATGGGTAGCCTTCGACCGCATCGTGAAAAACGGATGTCAGATTCGTGATCAGCACCCCAAATAACCCCCTAGACAAAGTTTCAGCGAAATTTTTTTTTTTTGACCGAAGTCTTGTCGGTGGAGTCGGAACTTTTTACTAGTGCCACAAAATATCTATCGTTACATAACTATACCTTCACACAAAATAGGCTTAAAATAAGTGACACACAGAAGTGAACATTTTAGCTAATCTGTAGTTTGAAGTAAACATGCTCTATAACACACTATAATACCCCTAGGTGGATTACCTATATGATAAACATAGATTTTGCAAAAGTGCAAAACAAACGCAGTCTGCGGGATCTAAACCCCCGACCCCGCGTTTACGAGCCCGAGTTCTTCCCTACTACGCCACCTGTGCACTGCGCTTAGCCGCGATACGAGCCCTCATCCCGCGCGCGCCCGTCAGATGTGGAGCACGTGAATCAACAGGGCGCCAACCAGCGACTTCCGTCGCCCCTAACTCTGCGCAGAGTTGTATTGGGGTCGAGATACCTGCAGTTTGTTACTTCCCAGGGAGAGGCGGTTCTGCCCATATACAACATTTGCGCCGTTCCGACCTACCGCTGAGATAGTATCCTGGGCTTTTCGACGAAGCGATGGAGAACGCTAGCAGCGTAGTCAATCGTCTGTGGAATTTTCATGCCGATAAGGCAGCAGTGATGCATTCCAGAGAATGTAGAGACTGTCCTTTCTTCTTCTGATACGGTCCGAGCCACTTTGCCGTCACCAAGAGAGAGCTCGAGATGACCTTCTAGGGAAAACGATCTTGAAGCATGCTGATGGGCTGCCGTCGAGAGTTCTGGAGTCTGAAGGTCCCCACAACCACCGAGAACCGCTCTCAGCCCACTTTTCACCTCTGAAGCCGCCGGTCGGTGTCGTCGCTGTCAACACCATCACCATCACCACCACATCAGCCAGGCACGACGACGACGACCGCGACGGACGGCATTCCTCCGTCCCGTCTTGTCGTTGTCGTCGTCGGGCCGCCGGGACTCCGTGCCCCGCCCCCGACGTCGAGGCGGGCGGGGTGGAGCCGCCGCCCGTCGACCGCGACTGAGCGCGACCGACCAGAACTCGTCATTTGTCTCGCCGTTGCCCCGAAACAGTGATGATGATGCTGCCCGCTGCCCTGTTCGCCGCCGTCGCTGTACTGCTACAGACGTCGGCCGTTTTCGGCCAGGACGATGCCGCCACTGCCGCCGCTGCTGCACCAGCGGTTGCACCGGCGCAGCCGGTCTGCTCAGTCAACCAGCTATTCAACGGCCAGATCTGCACCTGTGCACCTGGGTAAGCCTCCTCATTCACTGCCGTTCTACCTGTTTTGATCGTCATAACCAGCCTTCATCTATCCATACGGTGCATCGATCAGCACAGGACTAGATAATCGCCGCGCTGTCCTTCTCTTGCTTCTATATGTCCCTTTACAAGTGCATTACTTCATGGTAGTCCAGCTTTTACTGTAGATAGAGGGTTAGTAGGTTGTGATACTCTTAAGAAAGATACTTGACACATGTCGTGAATGTGGGCAGCATTTGAGATGGAAGCGCGCCAGCCATCAGAGCACCGAACGTACACGTCCAGTCTGAATGAGCATTCGGTGCAACCATGTTGGCTGGCACTTTTCCACCTCCCGATGCTGTCCACATTTGCGACTAGTGCTTTTTGTCAGCCTAGTCCGTAATCGTCTTCTGGTCCGATTATACATATTCCAGGTTTTGTTGGCCGGGGCGGGGTTCGAGCTACAAATCGATTGAATGCTCTACTATGTCCTGTTATAAACCTAGAGTGATTTTTAGGACAAGCACTCTATAGGCGATTGACACGGTACTGGTCGAGAATGTGGCTTTGGATAGAGTGGAGGCGGGAACCTGTCAAGAGCAATCACCAGCAAAATATGTAAGGCACCCCAATGCTCTGGACGTTCAATGCTGTTCGGTACGGCACCTGATTGCTTTGGCATATCGTCCTTACTATGTAGGCCACATTAGCTACCAGCACCACCAAACCAAATCAACCAAGCAGCTAATGAGCCCCTTGTCGAGCATATAGTCACCTTTAACTGACTACTATATTCTACTTAGCCAACATCGTCCTGAGGCTTGAACCCTATCCATAGCCAAAAGACCGATAGGGTATAGGCTTCAAAGGCCCATCATGAGCATTCACTCACTGGCTTATGCAGGTTCCGCACCTTTAGATCGATCAACTAAGCTACTAGGTCAGAAAGATCTTAAGAGTCCTCAAACTTGGGTAATTAAACCAAAAAGTGTCAAACAAGCTACTGGAACTGTAGACCTATTGTTGCCCTACAGTGGCTTTTCGCATGCTAACCTATCCAATGATGAAGGCTAACCCTCTATAGGATTACCAAAGTCCTCGTATCCAGCCGTTTTCCTAAGTAATGAAGTCTACGCTCCTATCCTTCTTCAGTTTAGTAACACTGAAGACGGCTTTCGTCCTGTCACAGCATCTTGGTCTAGTTCTTTGATACAGTGCCCATGGCCTTACAAACATCTCCGCCATACTGTCGAGAACTCAAGTGCACGGCTTAACCCTATTGTATTCCGCGTAGTATTCCTTTGGCTTCATTCCTATAGAGTTTGTCCTTTTATTCCTCTTTTTAAAAAATTGCGGAAGTTGCCATTACATGGGTAAGAGATCCCATAGCGAGCCTACCATCAGCATCATGAGGTACTGTACGTCTACCGTAATTTTCCACAACCTGAACGGTTGCCTAAGACTTTAGCGGTCATCGTGATTCATGTGTCTTTAATACAGTCTTCCAATGTAGAACAACACTATACTATCATCGTGGGTTGCGCCATGCATTCAACTTCTCCGTATCGTAGGGGTATTAAAGTATTAAAAAAATAACGGGGAAGGAGAGTAGGTGGACCTATACCTCAGGAATCGAACTGTGATCTACTCACGAGGGGCATGGCGCTTCCGGCTACTGCGCCACCGTCGACCTGAGTAGTTGTTGCGAAGCGACCTATCTCTTCAAGCGTTTAAAGGCGTATTTTTCCTAATTACCCTTGAGCGACTTCTGTAGACTGCGCCCTGCAGCTCCTTTCGACCGATTTTAAGGCACTACTTTAGAATTCTATTCAACGGAAAGACGACGAACCCATGCCTGGGCGCAGAATCGAACCCAGATCCATTGAAGAAAGAGCTAGTGCCGCCAAAAACACCTGCGTCCAGGCTGTAAGCCAAGCTATTGGGGTCAGACGAAGATCTTATCTCCTCAAGAGGGTCTCTAGTACCAGTTGTCCGGGCCGGAAACGTGCAAGAACGCTACATCTTTCCGTAGATCACAATCTACCGCAATAGGAGCTGTTTGGTGAAAGCGGATAGGTCCCAATTTCTGGGAGAACGGGGCCTCTGAAGAAAGGGAGAAGACCCGATGTCTTCACCACCACTATAGAGATACGATATCGCTGGGTGTTTCGCTGCTTAGTAAGGTCATTGCTACGCACAACCTGCTTTTTAACGCTTGCTCTTACTACAAGGCAGGGGTACTAGTCGGGAATGTGGCCTGCATGGGGAGAAGGGAACGCACCAGACAATCAGAGCACCGAGCGGGCACAGCGAAGTTCCTTCCTTCGTAAACTTCTAGACTGTCATCGATAGACGTTTGGACTCCTAATAAGGCAATCACTATATAGAGGTTCCTTTTGAGCGCTCGCTTTTACTACTAGGAACAGATACTGGTCGGGAATGTGACCTGCATAGGGAGCAAAGAACGCATCAGCCAATCAGAGCGCCGAGTGGACACACCTAGGTTCCTTTCATTTCTTAGCACTGGATTGCCATCGATGGACGTTTGGATTCTTAATAAGGCCCATCACTATAAGAGTCGTCTTCTTAATGCTCGTGTTTACTAGAAGGAATAGGCACTGGCCGGGAATGTGGCCTGCATAGGAGACAGGAAACTCCACCCAGTAGGAGCACCAGGCCGACACAGCAAAGTTCCTTCCTTTGCTGAGTTCTAAATTGCCATCGGTAGATTTTGGTCTCTTAATAAAGTCATCACTTTAAGAATCTTCTTCATAATCCTCGTTTTTACTAGAAGGAATGGGTACTAGTCGGGAAAGTGGCCTGCATAGAGAACAGAGAACGCACGAGCCACTCAGAGCACCGAGTTGATACAGTTCCTTTTCCTTCCCTTGCTGAGTTCTAGATTGCCATCGATAGACTTTTTGACTCTTAATAAGGTCATTAGTAGAACAGTCTCCTTCATAATGCTCGTTTTTACTAGAAGGGATGGGTACTAGTTGGGAATGTGGCCTGCATGGGAAAATGGGGAAGCACCAGCCAATCACAGCTCCCAACACATCGAAGTTCCTTTTCTTGCCATCGATATCCGTTGGGCTCTTGATAAGGTCATCACTATAAGAGTATTCTTCTTAATGATAGCGCTTACTAGAAGAAATATGTAGGTACTAGTTGGGAATATGGCCTACATGGGGAACAAAGAACGCATAAGCTAATCAGAGCACAGTGCTGGCACACCGAGGTTCCCTCCCTTTCTAAGTGTCACAGCTCGATGTTTCGCAGCATAAATAAAGGCAGCGCTCGTTTTTACTAGTATGAACGGATACTGGTCGGGAATGTGGCCTGAATGGGGAGGAGGAAACGCGGTAGCGAATCACAGCGCCGCGACATACCTCTCCTTTGCATGTTCGCGGTGTACGGTCAATGTCTAGATTAAGCGCCGCATTCCCGCCACCCCATGTAGGCCAGATTCCCGACTAGTATCAAGGAATGCATCGAAGCCTGTCACTGTACTCACGGGGACTCCAGGAGTTACCCAGTCGACGAACTCCTCAAAAACTCCACCCGAATGTTGGTTTAAACCCGTCCTACTCTGATTTCTTCTCCCTTAGCATTCTGTCGTTCTTCCGGCGCTTCGTAGCTCCTCCTCTTTGGCTTCTCTCTTGAGACGTGTGATGTCTCAGAAGCGTTTCTTCCGTCTCTCATTCCGTTCAAAAAAGAGAAAGAGCCAGAAAAAAAACGAAGAGCGAGCGGACGAACGATTGAATGGACGCGGACGACGAGTTCCATACGGCGGCGCTAGGAGCCACACGCACCGGCAAACGTTTTGCGCGCCGGTCCAAGGTCATCATTACGCGTAAGCTAGCCGAACCTCCTCGACGTTGACACTCCTCGTCAGACGACCTCGAGGGCCGGGCCGCTCTGTCGTGCATTACGCACTTCCGATAAGGCCATCACCTCCCACCGGGATATGGCCACCAAGCCTTATTGGGCCAAATTAAGTCCGAACCCATAACCGGAAGCGGACATGTATGTCCAGCAGGAGCCCCGGCTGGAATATTCTCGTAAATTAGGGCCAATGATATCCTCTTACGACGACGACGACGACGACGACGACGGGGGCGAGGCGCTTTTTCCTCGACTTCGAATTTCTAATGACTTTGACACGGCGACAGATTGAAATCTCCTCAGCCTCCATTAGGATCATTTGTACAGATTGGAGCCGTCCGTTCGTTCGTTCGTTCGTTCGTTCGGTCACAATCCTGGCCGGTGGTGTGGACGCGACGTTCGTCGAATTGCCGCTCATAAAAGAGCAGACGGAGGGCGCGGCCGACGGCTGTGTGTGCAGCGGAAATGGTCACCGAACGCACCTTTAGGCAAACACGGGTGAAATGACTTGGAGGCCTTGGAACCGTTCAGTGATAGTAGGTTACGGTGACAAAACCTTCTTCTGGCAGAAAGGCGAGGATTTTGAACTACCTTCCACAGGATAGGATCATCTCAACAGGCAAGCATTTCTTCCCTCCGGGGTTAGATTAGGATAAAGGATGAGGGACGACGTAACTCAATCTTCTTTGGGATGCGCCACGCATTCTACTTCTACTTCTATGTCGTTAAGGCGATCTGAATGCGTATTTGGCCATACGGCCGATGGAAAAGTCAGCGCTTTATCCTTCCAGACAAGTCCGGTACCAATTCACCGACCCTGGAGAGATGGAAGGCTTGGTTGGCTTGGGCGGGAGTTGCGAACCAGCAACCTGGTATCGGACGCACGCGACAGCCAACACCTCTTCCGACTGCGCTACACACGCCCTCATCGGCTAGATTAGGAGGAATAAAACACCGTTCTGGGGCCGGATTCTCAACGACTAACCCGAGGATATAGGGGGTAGAGATACCCACGATGAAGCCTGCGTCTCTGACTCTTACCTTATCTTTACCTGACTGTTATCTTATTTCTACGCCTCACATACCCACCTGCTTAATTGTTGATGAATCCGGGCCAGCTCTTCCTTCTAATGAAAAAGCTTGGTAAACCTCGTTATAGTGTTGGGTAAGGTAAACCTGTCCAGTTGCCGGATTCATCAACAATTAAACCCGTGGGTATGCGGGATATAAGGGTAGAGACAATATAAGAGTCGGGTAGAGATAAGGTAAGAGTCAGAGACGCAGGCTTCATCGTGGGTATCGCTACACCCTATACCCGCGGGTTAGTCGTTTATGAATCCGGCCCCAGGTCGGGTATAGGGCAAGACGTTATCAGGGGCCGGATTTACCAACGCGTATACTCGAGGGTATGCTGGGTATAGGGTGTAGACGTGCCCACGATGAGAAATTCATAATAAACCTTACCCGTCACATTGTAAGTATATAAGTGGGACGAATATTCGACGATCATCGCGGGTATATCCACATTCCCCGAGGATTCCGCGTCCTATTGCCAGAACGGCGCTCCAATGAGATCAGGGGTCGGATTCATCAACGACTATGTCGTGGGTACAAGGGGTAGAGATACCCACGATGAAGTCTGCATCTCTGACTCTTACCTTATCTCTACCTGGCTCTTATCTCTAGCCCTTATACCCACCATACCCACGGGTTTAATTGTTGATGCATCCGACCCTTGGACAGCGATTGGCCTCTTTAGTTGTGCTCGAACGAACCTATTCGAATAATTATTCGAATAATTTGTTCGAATAGTCGAACAGTCGATATGATGTTTCCACATTTTCAAATATTCATTCGAATTCGAACACCAACAGTTTTAAAAAATCGAATATTATTCGAAAATCCAATATTTCAACATTATTCGAATATCAAATAATTTGAATCTATTCTAGTCTGAAAGGTGCATCGCTAGGGAAGCGAAACCAACTCAAATAGGGCGGCCTCTCCGACTAGGGAGCTCAAGTAAGATGTCCTCTCGTGGGCCAGATCATGATATTGTTTTTAATAGAAAGCATTCACTTCAAATCAGTTTCTTTAAGCCTCAAGTGGCTAGTATCGAGGTAGTAAGCTGTCACAACGATGTTTTGTTGCGATCAAAACTTCTAGCGCCAGGCGGGACTCGAACCCGCACCTCCCTCTGACCGGGCGGGAATGTTCTACGCCTTTACACCACCGGCGCCGTTTGATCGAACGCAACATCCACATCTCGTGGGACCGATCAGCACCCACCCGTATCCAGGATGACCTGGCCGCTGATATCAGCATGGAACCAGTTAAGCTGATGGTCCTGATGGAAACACTTCAAATCAGTTTCTTTAAGCCTCAAGTGGCTAGTATCGAGGTAGTAAGCTGTCACAACGATGTCACAACGGTCAGAGGGAGGTGCGGGTTCGAGTCCCGCCTGGCGCTAGAAGTTTTGATCGCAACAAAACATCGTTGTGACAGAAAGCATTCAATAATTCTACCATGGGAGCGTGTGGCGCAATTGAAGACGGTGCCGACTGTCGCATGCGCTCCATACTAGGTTCCTGGCTCCGATTTCCCGCCCAGGTCAACCAAGCCTCCCCCTCCCCGGGGTCGGTGAATCCTGGGGTCGGAGAATGGTATCAGGCTTGTCCGGGGAGGGTAAAGCGCTGACCTGTTCATCGGCTGGCCACTGCAAGCGATTGTGTGGCCAAATAAGCAAATAAGCACTCAAGTTGTCTCCACGACATCCCGTAGAGGTAGAATGCTTGACGCAACCCAAATGAGGATTGCTTAATGCCGATATTTATCATTTACTTTCCATTTAAAACATAGATTTGGATCATACAATACCGTCGATAATTTGATTTAATTTTTTCTTTATTGAAAGGTTTAGAAGTGAATATCTACCATTAATACACTCAATTTCTTAGAAAGAAGCCGTGAATTTATCGCCTTTTGCCGCCGTAGCTACTTGATCATGATCCGACGTTAGTCAATTCCTCTTCGGGATGAGCCACGAATTCTACCTCTGCATGAACTTATGGAGGCAGTTTGAATTTATATTTGACCTGTACAATGATCTGCGATGGCCAGCTGACGGACAAGCTAGTGAATTATCCTCCTCAGACGAATCTGGTAAGGCAGAATGTGTGGCGCATCCCGCTGAGGAATTGAATGACACTGAATTTCGCCTTTTATCAGGTACGACATAGCCGAGGTGCCATCCCCTCCAAAAAGAAGCCAATCAAACTAAATTCCTTGCTGGGTAAAATGTCGGCCATTTTAACAGCGACAAATCCACGTCGACCTATTATAGCCGTTCCTTAATCACCCGTCCACATGCTAAAGCCCGAAGTTGGCTATCACCCTTTACCAGGTTCGGAAGACTTCTGGAGGCCTCCTTTACCCTGTAAGAACCTCCCACGCTCTCAGACGACCTCTTACACGATTCTGTCGAGCGTAACCCACTTGGTGTTGTCGAGACGACCATTTAAGAGCTGTGTTATGGATGCCGCTAGTGCAGTCGGTGGAACCAGTTCTCCGGGCCTCTTCTTCACGACCTCGTTCCTCGCTCCGTGTGATAAGAGAGCAAGAATGCCTCCTCACACAGACGGCGACAGTTCTTGCTCAGGGTTAGGCCAGGCCGTCTGTCGGATGATGATGGCGTAACGCCAGCGCCATTACGACTTCAGGACCTTCATCAAGCGCTGCGCTGCGCAGCGCAGCGACGGTGCATTTCCAGTCGCCGACTGGTTATCAGCCATTATTTTCGCGCGAAATAGAGCACAATGGCGGCAGACGCAGAGCTCTGACAAAGCTTTCTTTCGTCGCCCTTCCCCTTCCTGCTACCACACGCAGTGGTGCACTGCCGACTGGTTCATAGGGCCGTGGGCAGGGGCGGAGGAAATTTACAGCCGCCGATTGCCAGACCGAGCTGGCTGATAGGGAAAACGACGGAAACCCCGGGCAGGCAGCTACATCCGGTCTTTAGCTTGTTCCAGTGCCATTTAGGAGCGCTGACCGGACCTTGCAAGACCACAAAAACCAACTATAGGCGCCGAAGCTGGCTGGCGAACAGGCTAAACTGGATCGTGAGGCTCCTCGACAGTGAGATATGTGGCTTGGGAGTGAAGCCAAGAGAGTCTTGCCTGGGTAACTAACGACCAAACGCGGTTAGGAAGAGGATTTCGGATCAAATACGGATAGTGGTGGCCTAGCAATGAGCTCATTTCATTGAAGAAAGGTCAGCTACCCTTCAAATTACCTCGGCAACACTAGATAGAGGAGCAGTGCAAGGCGCAACCTTTAAAAGAAGGAACGATTACCCTTTCAATCACCTCAACAACTTTAGGTTGAAGTGAAGTGCATAGCGCAACCTTCAAAAGAGCACTAAGGTTCACTAGGGAGAAATTTTCACGATATCTAAATATTCTAACACGGCAAGACCTGAATGATCAAAACCTCCTCTGACGGAATTCGAACCAGCATCGTCTGGGCTTCTCGGCTAGGCTGTTATCCACTACATCATTCACTCCTCTTTATTCAATACCTTCCAATTAGCTTTCGGCTACTAATGGTGAAGTGTTCCTTTCTGCGTATACTATGGACTGGCGCTATGGAAAAATAAACGCCAGCCAATCAAACGCATCCGAGGCCTGCGATTGGCTGACTATGTACACGCCTAGGGACACTTCTCGAATAGTACCCATTCTTAGTTTAAATACCATTATAAACTGTCTGAACCATTCTACATCGCACAGTAATCCCGCCCACCGAATTATGTCTCGAAAGTGAAGCCATTTTGAAGAAAAAGAGGCTCCATTTTAGATTTTGACCTAAAAGTCCATCATAGTCCCTCCCACTGCATCATAGCCCCGCCCACTTAAGCAGTTTTGCCAGCAATTTTGATATCTCATTACAAAAATCGTGGAAAACACTTTAGGTAGATCTGCAGAAGCATCGCGGATTCTTCTAACTCCGTCATAACCCCGCCCATCAGTGCGTAGCTCCGCCCACCCCAATCGTTTTCGTTGGTAATTTCATTTCCTCGCCGGAAGAATCTTTAACTCTTTAACTAAACACATATTGCAGAACTACCTAGTTGCACCATACCCCGCCCATCCGCCAGTGCCCCCCCCCCCCCCCCCCCCCCACCTTGTCCACAGTCACAAAAATGCAATTTTCAACGAGATTTTCACCTACATGAGCAAAATCTATTTCTGTAATGAAAGAAAAAATTATATTAATATATGTATCATTAATAAAAGAGCAATACTATCAAAACTAAGGACTGTACGTAAACCTCCATTCAAGAAGCACCTACTGACGCCACAGCACCGCCCACTTCTCAATGACTCCGCCCAGCCTATGGTTCTGTTTTGAGTAACTCTAAGAAAAAACGCTAGTAGAGGCCTCCTAATAATCAGGCTGTTCTTCTCTTCTCAAGAATGCGTGGCTAATCCTATAACTCGTCTAGGATCCGCCATGTAGATCGTTTCCATCAAGAATCGTAAAGTCGATGGGCAGAAATTTAGCACCAAAATAGCGTTGAGAAACCGTGAACAGCCGACCATAGACCTGAAATGCCTTGCATTCTCCGCATAATTGGATTCAGACGCGACCAGCCGGTTGGTTTACGGCGCGCAGTTTTCTCTCCGCCATCCTTACCTTGAAATTTCGCCGAATTAGTGAGTCAGATGGTGTCTGATGGTCTTCAGTCAAACCGCTTACTCATACCACGGGACAGCTGGGAACCTGGAGCGCATTCATGGAGATTTTCTTCGAGAGGGACAGACAGACGGGGTTTAAGTACGGCTTACCTACTAAGGTTAGGTCTTTGGAGCAGGTATTATAGTAGCAGTCGAAGCAGCTCTCGCGTGCAGTCCAAATCAAATCGACGTTCAAATCCCGCCCAGGCCAACCAGGCGGCCAACCAGGCGTCCCGTCCCTACAAGGAGTGGGGGGGGGGTCCGTGAATTGGTATCTGACTTGTCTGGTAGGAAGAGAGGACCAATTCGCCCATTTACTGACCATGTAAGCACTCAAATCCTCTTCACGATATCTCGCAAAAGTAGAACGCGTGGCGTATCCCACAGGGCACTGATTAATGTCGACTTCATCCCCTCATATAGGTCGTTTTGGACTTTCACGCTAGACATGGCAGAAACCTTTGAGACATAGCACAACTGGAATCCACTGGAAAGAAACGAATCAGTGGCGCAATGGCAAAAGGCGCTAATCCCGGGCGTGTGGGATTCGAACCCCGATTGACTATATGTACAGAACGGAAAGGACTTTCCTACTAGTCTCTTCGCTTGTTAAGTGAATGTTATTGGCTGGAACAATCTCACCACAATGAGTGTCCTTTCAAATGCAATATGAATGCCGATATCGATCGCACACTCGATCTAATCGATATCAGTAGTTTTCACGACGCCGCGTCGCGCTGCGACTGAAGTATAAACTGCGTCTAGCGGAACCATCTAATGCTGCTCTCAGTCCTGTGCTGATCACAGCCAAAAATCTCCCACATAACCACTGGGTTAGGCCCAAAAATGTCTGCCCTATGGAGCAGGGGCCGCATTTGTCATCTCGTTTACCCTGGGTAAGCGATCCCAGGTTCATCAACCATTAAGCCCGCGGATATGGTGGTAAACGGGGCTTATCTTATGTCTACCCCTTATACCTCGCATACCCGTGGGTTCCCACAAGGTTAGGCTTTCACCACACATCTTACCCATTCGTGGGTAGATCGCTGGGTAAGAACACACCCGACAATGAAGGTGTTGGGTAACATCGTTCCCCGGTGGGATTTCATGCTCTGTTGCTAGTTCAGAGGCCGGATTCATCAACAATTAACCCGTCGGTATGCGGGGCATAAGGGGTAGAGATAAGATAAGAGTTAGAGACGCAGGCTTCGTCGTGGGTATCTCTACCCCTATACCCGCGGGTAAGTCGTTGATGAATCCGGCCCCAGAGCTCTACTCAGTCTTTACTCTATAGCCAACCTGGAGCCCGATTCATCAACGTTTATACCCGTGGCTATACAGGGTATAGGAGGTAGACTTACACGATGGAACATTCATTCATGATAGACCTTACCCGCCATATCGTGGATATATCAATGGGTAGAGAATACTCGACGATCGTCGTGGGTATATCCTCATCGCCGCTAGGATTCCACGTCCCATTGACAAAATGGCGCTCCAGTGAGATTAGCAGTTCTCGCTGGAGGCTTAGTTCTATCTTACCATTCATTTCTTTCATGAATAAGAATTGTACAAGGTACCCACCGTAGGTAGTAGGTATAGTGGATAGTATTCCCTTACGGTATCCCCACCTATACCCACTGCATGATGCATCCAATCCTAGAAGAATATGAGCACCCAGGGTTAGGCATTCATCATATGCCTTACCCATCCGTGGGTAAACTGCTGGGTAAGAACACATCCGACAATGATGGGGTTGGGTAACATCGTTCACCCGGTGGGATTTCATGCTCTATTGCTACAACGGAGCTCTGCTCAAAGTCTTTACTCTATACCTAACCTCGGGACGGATTCATCAATGCTTATACCCACAGGTATGCGGGGTATAGGGGTAGACCTACCAACGATGGGGCATTCATTCATGATAGACCTTACCCGCCATATCGTGGGTGTATCGGTGAGTAGAGAAAACTGAACAATCGTCGTGGGTATATTCACATACCCACGAGAATTCCGTCCCCTCCCATTGACATAATGGCGCTCCAGTGAGATCAGGGGCCGGATTCATCAATGACTAACCTGTGGGTATAGGGGGTAAAGATACCCACGATGAAGCCTGCGTCTCTAACTCTTACTTTATCTCTCTACCTGACTCTTATCTTGTTTTAATCCTTATACCCCGCAACCTACGGGTTCAGTTGTTGATGAATCCGGCCCCAGCTGTTCTCGCGAGAGGTTTAGGGCCTGGTCATACTTCGAGCGACAAGAGCGACAAGAGCGACTGGAACGACGGACGCAGTGTGGTGTACGTAAATAATTACGTATTCCACACCCGGTCTGCGACGAACGAAGTGTGGAGTACGCAATTAATTACGTACTCCACACTTCGTCCGTCAACCCGCTCACGTCGCTCCAGTCGCTCTTGTCGCTCTTGTCGCTCGAAGTATGAATAGGACCTTAGATCTACCTTACCCTTGATTCCTTTCATGAATACGAATTGTACAAGGTACCCACCGTCGGTAGTGGGTATAATGGGTAGTATTCCCTTACAGTATCTCGACCTATACCTATACCCGCTGCGTGATGAATCCGGTCCTAGAAGAATGAGGTTACCCAGGCTTTCATCCTATGCCTTACCCATCCGTGAGAAAACTGCTGGGTAAGAACCACCCGGTGGGATTTCATTTTCTATAGCTAGTTCAGAGTTCTATTCAAAGTCTTTACTTTACACGCAACCTGGGTGGGTTTACCTAGCGCAGCACTGTGACGAATGCGGCCTCATGTCGGGGCTGCTAGGTTCGATGGGTTTCCTAATCGCCCGGCTAATCGCTGGTGTACGAACGCCGCGATACAGGCGGCGATTTTGAGCTGAGCACGCGCTTCCAACCTGCAGCGCGTAACCTTGACTGGCTGGCTGGCGGATTTCAAACGAACAACGACCGAACCGAAGCCCATAACCGGACCTGCCGATCGGTGTGGCGCAATCGTCGTCGCGCCGAGCGGGACAACCATTCGCCAGTGCCAGTGGCAGTTGCTTAACGGAAGCTAATCCAATCAGTTATCACGCGCGAGGCACGCGGAACCGGCCGGGGGAAGGGGGAAGGGGGGTGCATCTCACCGTCAGTCGCGCTTTCACTTTTTCCCCGGCTATGATGCTGCTGCTAACGATGACGACGATCGTCGTCTGTCTGCTGGCGGTACTGTGCTGGTTCCAGTTCCCCATCAGTTCACAGGAAAAATTCCATGCGCTTATGGCAGACAGTAAGAAGCAGGGGATAAAAACTGGGACAGACGGGAGAAACTGGGAAACACCAGATTCCTATGGGAGAAGCGGGGATTCGTCAAAGGCCGAAGGAAGAAAAGACCATCGCGATACGCGTTACTCCTCCCAACTTCTTGTCACTGATAGGCACTAGTCGTTAATGTGGCTTAGGTGGTGCAGAGTGGCACAGCAGGGCAATAAGGCTGCGTCAAACTACCTGTTCATGATGCGCGACGGAAGCGATAGGAGCGTCTGGCTGCTCGGTCAATGTGGACTATGGGTATGCCACGAAGAGCTGTTATTGGATGGCACGTGTTTGGTCGATGCTCTGATTGGTTGTGATCAAACGACGCGTTCCAGCCTCTCCATGTAGGTCACATTAACGGCTATTCTCTAGTTTTCAAAAAAGATGAACGACGATTTGGCCATCAGTGGCTATTTGGCTATTTGTAGTTGCAAACGGTTACTTTCGGCAATCTACCCCACTATGTGGACTAGCCTTTTGTGGCATTTCCTAACCCGTCCCGCGATCCAGCAGAATGTGCAAAATCAATATCGATTAGTTCGCGTATGGAATCGGTATTAGCAGTCCCCGTGAAATGGCTGAAGTATGAAACCACACTGAAAGTTGTTTTTGAATTTTTTTGAAAATTTGGGAATGCAAAAAAATTAGTGCCAAAGATGATACCTAAATCTTCCTCAAAGCTTGGTCTAGGCAATGCTTAATATTTAAAGAAGGTTATATATAGTACATCTACGGCTAGAACTACGTGAAAAGTCAGAGAGGTGGACTGCATCCAGAAATGGCGCTTCTACGCTTTAACTAGCACTTTTCTGCGAAAAAATTAACGAAAAAAAAATGTTTTTGAGGCATCCTTCTTGTACTGAATTTCATTTTTCAGGTATTTTTCATCAGCCAACGATGAATCGAAGATGAGATGCGAAGACGAGTGCGAAGAGGTGAGCCGCGTCGTTTTCAGACTCGATAAAAACGTCTTCAAGAACTTCAGAAACCTCTTAGAAGGTCGTATCGATATTGAACTGACTAACTGGTCTACATTAACATTTCGGAGGATTTTTCTTAATCTACACAACAGCTGTTTCTCCATGAGTTAATTGAGAAATTAGAATCACCTCTATGGGTTTTATTCTTGATTAGTCTTTTAAATATTTCGAAATACCACGAATTTTTGCTATGCCTTAGAAAAATTCTGGATTTTTATTTATACTACTATTATGCTATGCCATTTTCTGATCAAATTGGACAATCTTCTAAGAAAAAACTTGACGCTTTTTTAAATCAAAGTGAACATTTTCCATATCAAAACAGAGTTTTCTCCACATTAAAATAGACTCTCCAAGATGGTTGAAATAATTTTTTGTCCAAGGAAGATTTGGTATGATTTTTTTTTTTGAAATTTTAAAAAAATTTGCTGTCGAATAAGAGAACGCATAAAATTTTTTAAAAAATTTTGCATTTTTCATCGGAGATAATGGTTTAGAGCTTATTCTAAAGAGCAGGAAGGCAGAAATTTGTTTAGCGCACTAAGGAAGAGATTGCGCCATGTACTCGTCTAGCTCGTCGCGATTTTGATTTGATTGACAGCGAAAAATCTGATTGCGAGGAATCAGACCCTTGTTAACAATGGAACAAATACACTTGTTAAAAAACGCACATATTTTATTATTATGTACTTATTTATATATTATTATATTTATTTATTTATTTATTTATTTATTCTACTTTATTTAGTTAACGTAGAAAAGATAAATGAATAAGTATCTTCATTTTGCTGTTTCACACAAACTGAATCTTTGCTAACCATGAAACAGAACATCGCGGCGAGCTAGACGAATGCATGGCGCGACCTCATCTTTTAGCACGCTATAGTATTGCTGTTCCCTTGTAGTGAAGAACAAGCTCGAAAACATTATTTTTTCATGAAAACCCAAAATTCTATAAAACTTCAAACATTTCGACCACACATTGGAACACATTGAGCTTAAAAAAAATATTAAAAATTTCGTACTAAATAGTGCATAGATGAACAATTTTAAAAAATCCAACCTTCTCGGAGAGACTCTAGTTTAACCGGTTTCGAACCGTTTTGTTCAGTTTTATCTCAAAAGCGTGAAACGTGCTTAGAAGAGTGTTCAGTTTGGCTTTAAAATGCCCAATTTGAATCCAAAAGCTTTAAATTTGATTTGATAGATATTCCATCTGACGTCAAAATGGTATATGTTATGTTATATGATGGAATATGACTTTTCTAATGGCCAAATATCCGTTCGAAATTTCTTCCACCAAAAAAACAGAATATCTCGTAGAAGTAGAATGCGCGGCGCATTCCAAGAAGAGATTGATTAACGCCATCCTTTATTCTTATTCTTTGTTGTAACAATAGCGGGCTCGTAAAAAATGGCCAGATCGGCTCACTGTATAAAGTATTTAGTACCAACAGAAAAATTGGAATTCATTTTTATTTTTTCAGATCTAAAAACGTGTTTTAGTAATACCGTAACCCTACCAGGACCAACTAGATCTCTAATGAAGACCCTAATAGAGGTAAGATCCTCTCCGTTCAGGTGTACTACTCATTCTTCACGTACGGCAAGTGTGTCGGCGACATTTTCGGCAAGCTGCCCAAGGATCAACAGCCAGCCTGCAACCTTCGCTGTGGAGTCAGTGCGCGCACCTTCTAGCCTCCGTCAATCGTCCCCTTCTGATGAATCGCTCTACTCTTCAGGTCCGACCACGTCTCTGGACGACGATCGGTCTGTTCTGTGTGTTCGCCGCCGCTCTGGCCACGCTCATCTTCACCATTCCCATGTGCATCGCCACCTGTGCCTCGTGTCTGCACGCCAAGAAGGTCAGTCGCTCTTAGACGGCCTTTTTGGAGTATTTTGTTTATTTTTCGTCTGATTTTTGGCTCGGTCAACCAGGTAAAGTCGACTGGAGAGTACAATGAGCCCTTGGCTCTGCCCTGAGCAAGCGACTAGCGTGTAACTTCTAACTCTGAAATCCTGGCTTTAGGACACAACTACGTCCGCTACGTTTAGGCCTATCCCTGATATGGTATCTCCCTTCGTAGCAGCTAAGTTATTCTGTCATGTCGCGAATGTGGGCAGCATTAGGAGGTGGGAGCGTATCAACCAATCAGGCAGCATCGAACAAGCGTACCATTCAGGGTGGTGGGTACAGTCGGTACCCTGATTAGCTGTCGTGTATTCTGTCGTATGCTCTGCTTGTTATGATTGGTTGGTGCACTCCCAACTCGCAATGCTGTCCACTTTCAGACCGGTTGAAGATTCCAAATTTATTTATTTATTTTGACCCTCTGGTACTATTTAGCTCAGTTTTATGAGAGCTTATACCAAGAGATTTTATGAGAGCTTATTCCTAACCTGAGGAACTTGGAAGAATCGCAGCCGGCTCGTCAAATTCCCAGCCAGCCTCGGCACATTTCTTCAGAATATGTCCTGGCTACAGAGTAATTTGTCGAAAATTAGGTGGGCCGAACTGAAGAGAGCCATGACCGAGTGAATTCTGTATTTTCTCAAAGAAAAACATCAGTTAACCATCACCACGTAGTCCTTACGTCTCTGTGAAAGCCATGAACGAGTGATATGACGCTCTTTGAGTCCCTCTAGCAAGGTGGACCTGGTGGACCCACTGGTCTATTTTGGCACAGGACAGGGACAAGCGAGAACGTCTACGACGCTCAGTCGAACGGGTCGATGATCATACGAACAGCTGATGTAGGTGTTAGTGCTTATCTCGGCCACGACTAGCCATTTCCCGCATTGTCTGGCAGCCCAATTTGGCTTTTAGGAGGACGTCCAGGCAGGAGTTCTTCAGCTAAGGATCCTTCTGAAGCCCACAACTGGCTATTCTTCAATCAAAACGTCTCCTGAAGCGGCGGTAGATCAACTTGATGCTTCTGATAAGGCCCTTAGAATGCTTTTAAGCTATATTGTCTCAGCCTGAATAAACCTGAGTGTTGTTCACGGCTACTGGGCTAAGCCTAGTCAAGACTCAGCCCAACAGTCCTAGAATAGCCTGCGTTTCACGATCGTTCTTCACCGCAGGCTTTGGCTGGATACGAGCTGCTCCTGTTTGGCCTCTTCTCAAAGCTGCCTGAATATTCGATTTAGAAGATGTGTTACAGACGTCATGACACGTGTGTCGGAATTCAGAGGATGTTCCCCAGACGTCGTCCAAGAGCTGTAGACGTTCCCTGAGCAGTCGAAGGATGCGCTGGCCGTCGCTTTCAACCGGTACAAAGATCTTGGTTCTGGTTACGCCACCAGGCCAACCAAGCCGTTCTTCTTTTCGGGATCGGTGAATTGGACACCAGATGAGGTCTAGGAGGGATAGAAAGCAGACTTGTCCATCGGCTGGCCACCTCAAGTCACTGTATGGGCCGGATAAGCATTCAAATTGCCTCCACGATATTCTTCAAAAGCAGATTGCGCGGCGCATCCCAAAAAGGGATTGAGTAACGCCGTCCTTATCCTTTATCCTTATGGTTAGTTAGGATTCTGTCATTCTTCTGAACATTCTCGCGACGACGATTCCATAGTTGACGTCTAGAGCATACCATGACCATTTCGTCAACATAAGGTTGATTTCCCCAGGATTCTGGCTTCATCTGGGAGTTGCACTTCATTCTGTAGCCGCAGGCAAGCATAGACGCCTGGCTATGTATTTGTTGGTCATCAGATTCAGATGGATTTTTGCCGCAGTTCTCGTTCCTGGCGTCTTCATAGCGTTTTTCGACCTTATCGCTTGGACTGATGACGACATCAGAAGCAGTGGTCGGATGCGGCAGCAGCTACACCCGACCACAGCAGCCTCCGCCTTAGTAGGCGTCGACTGCTTGCTGACTGCTGGCTGGCTGGAACGACCTTCCGAATCGCCAAGCGAGTGTGATAGTGCATTTCTGAGTCGAGGTCATCATCAGTCGTCGTCGTCGTCGTCGTCGTGCGTTGCAAACACCCGCAGCAGCAGATTCATTACCTGACCGCCATCGGGGGCGGAAATCGGCACCCGCAGCCGCCCACCTAGCCGTGGAGATTTATCACTTCTTCATAGGGAAGTGCCACAAGTCCGCGCGAGAGGCCTTGAAGAGTCCGTAAGTGACCTGACGATCGTTGGGCGTCTGCTCACATGGTTAGGGAAGGAATGGCCGCGGCGAAGGCGTTTTCGTCGTGCAGATAACCCCGACGATTGCCGGCCATTCAGATAGAGATCTGCTCGAGGGAGCGGCGACGACGGCGGCGGCACCAGCGAACCAACGCCCGATCCATCCGTAAATTACTACCTGACGATTGACACCGGGATAGGCAACCAGCTGCGCGGTCAGATATCAGGTGAAGGTCTGATAGGGGACCACATCTGACCGCGTAGAGTACAGTCCCTCATGTTTTGGCCCTGACTTACCGAAACTTTTGTGGGCTTGAGGACGTGCCAAGAACCGAGAAGCACCGGAATTCAACGAAAAACTCTGACCAAGCAACGAGAAACCCCTTGAATTGGCAAAGATTGAACGGCTTATAGGATAAGGCGGGAAGCATTGCAAGGATCTGGCATAAGATCTCATTATTCAATATTTATTCAAGAGAATTGATTTAGCCAAGGTACACTGGAGAATTTGAACGACCTGGGTCCGACTAATGGTAAGACCCCTATGGTTGATCTTGGTCGTTTTATAAGCTCAGCTATCATTCCATAAATCCTTCAGCTTAGAAAGGTAGCCAAATTAATGGCCTTTCATAGCACTTCACCGTAGATGTCGCGAAGATGCACTGCATGGGTGCGGGAACGGGCCGTTGCTTCTGCCGTAATTGCGGCAGCCAATCAAGTACCGGCTCAGCCGCACAGGAAGCACATGACTGGCTGACGCGATTTCGGTAGGAGCAACGGCACGTTCCCGAACCCCCGTGGTGCATCTTCACATGTACTCATTCCGACGTCAATAGGGCTGATGGATTTCAAAGCACAGTTAAGGAGGCGTCTCAGGCAACCTAGACCCTTACGAAGGCTAAGAGCACGCCCTCCATGGACTTCCGGCCAACTTGGAACGTTGACCATATGGCCTAATAATCTCCCAAATGCCTCCAAGGTATCAGAATGACTTGAACACACGACGCATTCCTTAGGTTCTGGCTGTCGGATGAGTGTAGCGCAGTTGAAAGCGGCGCCCGCTTCCGCATTCACCTCGAATCGATTGGGTTGGGTGTCGCCTAGTTTTCCAAGTCCCCTATCCGCTCAGAGTCGGCGAATTGATCCCAGATCTGTCTCAGAGAGCTAAAACACTGGATTGTTCATCGAGTGAGCGCTGTGTATTGGCCGAATAAGCATTGGACTTTTCTTTACATCTCGAAAGAGCAGAATGCGTAGCGCATCCCACTGAAGGTTTGTTTAGAGGCATTCTTTATCCCTTATCCTTGTTCTTCTTATCGAATCAACTTTCACTTTAGCAAGCCGGTTACGTAGAAACTAAAGACGTCTAGAACCCTCACAGAACCATAGAGCTCTCATTCAAGTCTCATATCGCCCCGTAAATGGATATCACGGTCCTTTTTGTACAAGCCAAAGATCCTGCCGTATTTCTAGCCAGAAATTGGAAACATGGCGCATCCCACTTGAACAGTGTCACCTTCGTAAACTAGCGGAACCGCTACGAGTCTCTTATGGTTAAGTTACGGTAGTCTACTTCTTACCCGAACCAATAGTTCGGGTATTACGGCGTCTGTATGGACCTGGTGACCATTAAAAAGTCTCCGCTATTGCACGTTCAAGCCTTCATACACGGCGCATCCCAAGCCAGGTGAAACCGATGGTATAAAGGATAAGAAGGACAAAGGACGGCGTTATTCAATCCTCTTTGGGATGCGCCACGCATTCTACCTCTACGGGATGTCGTGGAGGCGTGTTGAATGCGTATTTGGCCATACAATGACTTGCGCTGGCCAGCCGATGTACATGTCAGTGCCCTATCCTTCCCAGACAAGTCTGGTACCAATTCACCGGTCCCGGAGGGATGGAAGGCTTGGTTGACCTGGGCGGGAAATCCGAACCAGGAACCTGGTATCGGGTGCAGACGACAGCCGGCGTCTCCTCCGACTGCGCTTCACGCGCCCAAACCGATGGTATGGAACTCTATTACTCGTAAACGTCCAACTCTCTTTACGGGGTGGGTAAGAACAGACTTATCCGGGCGGCTCATCATTGTACAGGATTGGATAAGTTTAGGGCAAGGTGGTAGTCTTACCCAGGCCGAGTGAATGGTGAATATATGATCGACAGAACTCTAAACCGGCAACGGAACGCGAAATCACACGAGGATAAGCGAGGCTAGCTGACCATGTCGTTAAGCATATTCTTACCCAGCCCTTCATGATTGGCAGGACAAGGTGTATGGTGGGATGCTCCACCCGAGGTAACCTTCTACCTTTTTGGTAGTTTACCTAGGGTAAAGACACCCAGGACCCGAGGAAGCCTGTTGACGCAAAACTTAATGTATAACAAGAATGTCACCAAATAAGGATAGCTGGAGGGTAGCTGAACTCCCTGGAGCTGCTCAACCTAATGCCGCATTCGTCATAGTGTTGGGTAAGGTAAAGCTGTCCAAGTCGGGAATAGGGTAAGGAGGTTGTCAAGAGAGCAATCAGCATCAGAAGGCGAAATCAAATCGGATATATGCGATTTTGCAACCTCATCCTTGGGTATGTTCTTAACCTTGACTGCTTACCCAGTTCCATCCAACTAGCTACCATCTTCCTATCCGATCTTTCAATATCATCCGGCGATTTTCGTCTCGGCGACAAATCACCTTGTCCCAAAACGACGACGACGGCGACGACGTCCCGACTTCCACGACCACCACCACCCGCTGAGGGCGGCCACCTCATCAATATTGTTATCACCCACCGAGAGTTCTTCTCACCGCCGGGAAGTGGGTCAGCCGGCTCCTCTCAGCGCCGGATCGGACGGCTGGGGGCTGTCGTCGTTGTCGTCGCTCATGCCGGAGATTCCTATCCCTCCGTCCGTACCTATCACATATCAATTGCTCGGGCCATTGAGACTTTTCTTCTAGTGCTGACTGACGAGACGCGGATGACGGACGACGACGATACGATCTGTCGTCTCGTCGTCGTCGTTTCGTTTAGCCGTCGCACACATTGCAATAGTTAATGATTGCCGAAAGGACAGCAATATTTAGGTCAAGCCAGCCATCCGCCCGCCTGACGGCTATCACCAAAAACCCTGGCCAGGCGGATTGATACGAGATGGTTGATGGCCTGACGGGGGCCGAAAAACCGAGAGCTGTTGCGTGGAAATAGAACACAGTATCCGACTCTGTAGCCAATGACAGCGGCAAGAAGTTGGCAAGCTGTGGTAGTGTCCACTAGTCTTCTACGGTTCCAATGCCAACGAAAGTAATCCCAATATTTGGGACTCATAATGGCCTCTCGAATTCTATCAAAAAGTAGAATGCATGGCGTATTCCCAACGTTTGTCTAGAAGCCAGCTGTCTGAGCCTTACTCCAATCACTCTCGGCCTAATAAATGTCCATACTAAACGTTGCACAGCTTCTGAAGCACGCCTTCTGAATCCGAACACATGTTGTACAAGTTCTGGAGTACATCTTCTGGACCAGGATGCACGTTGCATGACATCTGGAGCACGTCTCCTAATTTTCGATATACCTCGCTGTGCAACTTCTCGAGATCTCTTTCTGAATCAGTACGACCACTGTGGCCTTCTGAATCTGGAGCCACCTTGTTGCAATGTATCACGGAAAGGGATACGCCGTGCATTATACTTCTACGTGACATCGTGAGGACGCTTTGTATGCGTATCTGGTCTACAAAATGGCCTGCGATGGACACTGGATGTTCCACAGGTAATATGCAGACAACGTCCTGTCACTTGTCGTCCCGTTGACCACCGAGTTGTTGGAATAGACGCCATCAACGTCTTTATTCGTCCTTGTCGTGTGCCAGAATGGGGCCGGTGGTTCCTTCTCGTTCGACGGACACGAAGAGCGTTGTATCTTTCGTTCAGGACCTTCACGAAGAAATCCGATCAACCAACGTGTTGAAGGTCCTGGCGTTCTTCTGGCATCCTTCTAATCCAGGGTTGTTCGCAAAATGCACTACATCGCCGGTCCACCTAATTTTCGACAACCTGGACCATGCATAAAATGTTCAGAATTAGGGCACTGGGACGGAATGCGCCATATACTAGTCCAGAACACACTTCTATAATGGAAGTAAGCACACATTTCCCCCTCGGGTGCGTGATGGCGCAGTCGGAGGGGGCGCTGTATGCCATATGCACCATAAGTCCAAGATACAGGCTCGGATCAGGCCAGAAACCAAGCCTTCAACAGCTCCAGGGTCGATGAAACGGTGCCACAATACAAGTCATCTTCTTTAAGCCTCAAGTGGCCGTTGGACTCTGTAGATCATCTTTTTCATTCATAATACCTGTCCTGGGACCAGTTCATCAACAATTAAACCTGTGGGTATGCGGGTATAAGGGGTAGAGATAAGATAAGAGTTAGGTAGAGATAAGGTGAAAGTCAGAGACGCAGGTTTCATCGTGGGTATCTCCACCCCCTATACCCGCGGGTTAGTCGTTGATGAATCCGGCCCCTGGGTGGACTTACTTTGACGTAATCTTACCCTTTAATCCTCAAAGGGCTCTTACTGAGAATACCGCCAGTAGGGACGTTTTGTTGCGACCCCTTGGAGTCAACAGGCATAAGGCAGGCCTCCTTGGGTTACATTTGAGAGTCAATGTGTTTATCCTGGGTAAGCGAAACAAAAGGCAATAAACCAGACTGAGGCATTCATTGCATACTTTATCGACCCAATCGTTGGTAAAGAGTTGGGTAAAAATATACCCGATGACAAAGCCGGGTAGGCTCGCTTATCCAGTTTGATCTTATGCTCCATTGCTGGATCAAAACTACATTGTTCTGTTCTTTACCATTTACCCGACCTAGGTAGGCTTGCTTTGGAATATGCTTACCTTTCGAGCGTCCAGCCGCTGTTACTGAAGTTATAAGCTAATATAACAACGTTTTGTTGCGGTCAAAACTCTGGCGCGAGACAGGACTCGAACTCGCACCTCCTGCTTACCGGTCAGGATGCTGCCATTACACCAGGATTGTCTGCAAAGGACAAACACTGACTTCTCCATCGATTGGTCAACGCAAGCCATTGTGTTGGCCGAACAGGCATTCCAATTGCGTCCGCGACATCCTGTAGAAGTAGGATGCGTGGCGTATCCCAAACCGAGATCCAATAACGCCACCGCTTGTCCTTTCCCGCATTGTTCTTCAACTCATTCTGAATTTTCTGGGTGAAGGCTCCCGTAGCGCAGTCGGAGAGTCGCCGGTTATCGTGTACACTCGGAGTTAAGGTGTAGGGTTCAGGTCCCGGCCGGGTAGCTAAGTTTTTATCCCTCCGGAGTTCTGGAAAACAAAAAACATTCGCTTATGCATATGTTGACCGCCAGAGGTCGTTATAGACACTTTCAAACAGCCTGTAGTAGCGTGGCGATACCACAAAGAGTCACCGACATCTGCATGGTTTGTGGCTTAGTCAGCCCTTGAGTTCCCAAGAACTTCTAAGTGTTCGCTTCTGTGACAACTTAGGGTGCTTGTCGCCGACGTACAAGTGAAGTGCATGGCGCATCCTAGGAATGACCCACCCACCTCGAACCCTTCCCGATGCGCTTGAAGTTGAGCGAGGCAAACCAATCTGTGGATGACTTCGTCGCATGGCTCGGCAGGTCGACTAAGCATTCCAATCGGGATGCGCCATGAATCCAACCTCTTTGCTCGGCGCTGTGAACGGGTTCTTGGCGACCATTCTCTCATCGTGGCTGGGCTCTCGTCAGCTTTTTTGATGGGCACTTTTGGCACCAGATTCAGATGGAACTCGTCGGGCTACGTCAGTCATTTGTTCAGGGTTTTCTAAAGCCTCCTCTGGCTCCATCACTGTCGACAAAGACTTCCTAAGGTTTTTGAAAACCACATGGCGAAACTCTTGCGCTCTTCAGGCCTAATAGGAGACTTCTAGAGGGAAAAACGCTGCCACTTTACACCCAGTCCATTCTTGTCCCGGAGTGCCGTGGCAAAAACCCGCCCCTTCTTGACGACGGGGAGACGGCGTTCGGTTCGATTTTGTCCGTCAAATCAGCGAACAAACAGTTGCCAACAACCGCTTTGGCGACGAGGAAGGGTGGGTGGCGGGGTGGCGGGGTGTGGATGGCAAGAACAGGTTGGGAAGTTGTTTCGGGGTGGGGAAACAGATTCCCGCGCAATGTGATACAACACGTCTGGCCGCGGGCCTCGGATGATGTGGCAGCAAATTCCTTCCTCCCCGACAGGGACACTCCCTAAGTGCACGTCGTTTATCATCACGCGTCTTCCTTCGTGTGTCAACAACAACTAGGAGTAACGTTGGAGGGCAAGGGACCCGCCGGATGAGGGATAGGCCATGCATTCCACTTCTGACCGACATCGTGAGGGGTTGCAGGTCCTCTAAGAGTATCGTACGAAATAAATGCCTAGAGTGCGCCATGCACTTCACTTCAATGTGGAAACATGGCCTATTCTACCACTGAGAAGGTTCCACTGAAACTTGGAACTAGTCTCCTTCAGCAAGCCAGAACGATGACTAGTCGTTAATATGGCCTACATGAAGGTAGGCGGAACACATTGGCCATTCACAATAAACCAAAGTCCCAATCGAGTATGCGTCATGTACACTCCCCTCTGAGTGGCACGATCGCCTGGTATGCCACCCTTTAGGCCCCTCAAGCATTCAAGGAGAACATGGAAGTGAAGTGCATGGCGCAATCTAGGCATCCACCTCTTATGGTCGTCTTACTAAGCACTGTTCCTGGTCAATTACTACTCCTCCTCCGAGTTTAAGCCATGCACTTCTCCTTTTCATAACAGATAATAGCCGTTCTCCTCATAACAAGAACTAGTCGCTAATGTGGCCTACATGGACGGAGGCGGGAGCACGCCAACGAATCACAACCGATTAGAGCTCCTAGATCGAGCACGCGTCATATGCACGTTTCCCCGATTGGCACGATCGTCTTAGCACGCCGCTTTTCCGCCATGTAGACCAATACCGTTACTAGTACCAATCGCTGTGAGGAGAGCATGGAAATGGAGTGCATGGCGCGCTCTAGGCATCCACATAGCATGACCCTGTAGGTAGACACTGCCCCAGATCTATTGCTTCGCATCTTCACTACCGTTTTCCGTACTTACGATTATTGTAGGCCACATTGACGACAAGTGCCTGTTACCAGTACCAAAAATTGCGAGTGGTGCATGGCATACTCTAGGCATACATCTTAAGCCGTGCCCCTTCCCTCTTGACTAAGGTTCCTAAGAAAAGCTGTTGCTATCTTCCCTCATCCAGCTGGGATTAAGCCATGCACTTTTCTTCTCCATAATAGCCGCACTTATAATAAGTGCTAGTCGTTAATGTGGCCTACATGGAGAGAGGCGCGAACGTGCCCGCCAATCATAACCAATTAGGGCTCTTCGACAATGCATGCGTCATGCGCACGTTTCTCCGAGTGGCACGATCGTCATAGCACGTTGCTTTTCCGCCATGTAGGCCACATTAACGACCAGTACCTCTTACTAGTACTAATCGCTGTAAGGAGAGCATGGAAATGGAGTGCATGGCGCACTCAGGCATCCACTTAGCATGACCCTGTAACTAGACACTGCTTCAGATTTATTGCTTCGCCTCTTCAGTACCGCTCCGTACTTACAATTAGTGTAGGCCACATTGACGACATGTACCTGCTACCAGTTCCAAATGTTGCGAGGAGTAGTGCATGGTGCATTCTAAGCTTCATCCATCTGGTATAGTAATCATATTAAGCCCTGTCCTCTTGTCTAATGGTAACGTTCTTAAGGCAAACCCTCAACAGCCTTCCCACGAACCAGAAGGGTTTACGCCATGCATTTGACTTTGTGAAATGTCCCGAACCAATCTTTACGTGCTGTTTGCTGTCTAATTCCTTCTGAATCTCTCTTCGGCCCGTAGTGAAATTCTGATTAGTGGCACAGCCGATAAACAACAACACGATTGCTGTGGCAAAACGGTGATGTGCACCTCGACCGTCTGCGGAACGCCGGTGGACGGATGCGTTGTTGATAGGGCGACGAATAGGACGACGACAACTAGTTCCACCCTTCCACTATCGCAGCCCCCGCCACCTCCGCTGCCACCGCCATCATCAGTGTCGGAAGTTCTCGTCACGGTTATCACACACCCACACAACAGGTCGTGCCGTAATGCTACTGTTCTCCCGTAGCTGTTGATGATTCTGCTTCTGGCACCGTCGCACTACGTCCGAAGACCATGGCCGATGAACAAGAAGGGCACTGTTCGCTTCGCTGAGGGGATGGCGAAAATTAGAAGAGCATTAGGCCCATGTCAGACGGTCTTCGTGGCCAAACTGTGCGTATTAACAGAAGCCCTGACCGTACCATAGGCTTCAGGAGCACTACCTGGGCTTTCTAGCCTCTCTTCAAAGTCAAGAGACCCGTCTCGGCATTGATGAACTGTTGAGCAGACACTGGTCGTTAATGTGGCCTACATAGGAGGAGGGAGCACGCTAGCCAGTCACAACCAATCAGAGCTCCTAGACCGAGCACGCGTCATGCACACGCTCCCATAAGTGGTCCGATAGTCCAGTAGTGATTGCTTTTGATTGGCTTGCGTGCTCCCTCCTCCTATGTAGGCCACATTAACGACCAGTGTCTGCTCAGTAGTTCATCAATGCCGATATGGGTCCCTTGACTTTTAAGGGAGGCTAGAAAGCCCAGGTAGGTGCTTCTGAAGCCTATGGTATGGTCAGCGTTTTTTTTTTTTTTGCTCAAAGAGCACTCGGATCTATCCTAGTAGGGGGGGGGGGCACTACACTCTGACCCTTTCTACAAGGGCGGCCAAATTGAAAACAAACAAATTTACAAAAACGACACGTGCGCTGACCTATGAGGGTACCTTCCTTTACAGTTTCCTATCCGAGAGAGGCCACACTGTATACATTTGCCTTGCTTTTCTACCTATGCCCCTCCGACTAGGATAGATACGAAGCACTCTATTGTTGCGACGAAGGCACTGAAGTGGAGTGCATGGTCCATACCAGGCGTCGACTTTGTACGGTACTCTCACCGCTGCAAGGAAAAGAACCTGCAATGCCCAGGTAAGGGTGGGGGCGGGTTGCGGGTAGCTCATGTCTAACCCCCGCCTGACTTCACTGGAACCAACGGATCGAGTCCGTCTGCAAGCTCAAGCAGCGCCTCCTGCCACTGCGCCATGAGCTCCGTAACTCTCCGACTCTTTTACATCGATAGTTAACCTCCCCAACGATCGATGATTCTTCCAACTTCCATCACAAAAGATCCGGTTCTCTAGGAAGTTCCAGACTATACCAAAGAAGGTTCATTAATTGTCAAAGAACTGGTCCTGATCAATTTTGCCGACACAATAGCCGTTTTCCATCTAATTTTATCTAAATATGAAATCAGTCCAACAAAAAGCCTCGATACTGACTGAGCAAGCGGCAGTGAGGAACAGGTTCCCTCTATGTCACTGCCATGCGGAACACTAAAGGCGCAGGGAAAGGGAGTCGGCGCCGCTGGGATTGAGCCGCGAATCCGACACTGCTCCAATTTTTGTTGCACGCAGTGAAAATGGAAAGGTGTACATGGTACGGAGTTTTAGATATGTTCTATTAATTACCTATTACCTTCCTGGGGAGTATGTAGCGCAGCCGAAAGGGGCACTGACTGTCGTCTACATCTCAAATCAGGTTCGTGGTTCGGATTTCCCGTCTCTCCGGACTCGGCGAATTGACACCAAACCTGTCTAGAAAGGATAAAACACTGACTTGTCCATAT
The DNA here is from genome assembly GCA_947359475.1 of Heligmosomoides polygyrus bakeri. Classification (NCBI taxonomy): domain Eukaryota; kingdom Metazoa; phylum Nematoda; class Chromadorea; order Rhabditida; family Heligmosomidae; genus Heligmosomoides; species Heligmosomoides polygyrus. The sequence goes on from OX375869.1 coordinate 4,043,681, forward strand.
GCTGGCCACTGCAAGTCAAGTTCCGTGGCCAAATATGCGTTCAAATTGCATCCATGACATCACGTAGAAGTAGAATGCGTGGCGCATCCCGAAAAGGGGTTGACTAAAGCTGACCTTTATCGTTATGCTTTATGGCCAGAAGGATTATGGTGTTCTAGAAAATAAATTATCAAAGGATAAAAGGATAAAAGACGGCGTTACTCAATAACTTTTGGGATGCGCCGTGCATTCTATTACTTCTGTGAGATGTCGTGGAGGCGATTTGAATGCGTATTTGGCCATACAATGACTAGTAGTGGGCAGGAGACGAACAAGTTTGCGCTTTATCTTTCCCAGATAGGTCTGGCACCAGTTAATCCACCCCTGAGGGATGGAAGGGAACCCGAACCAGGAGCCTGGTATCGGGTGCATGCGGCAGCCGGCACCTCCTTCGACTGCGCTACACGCGTCCAGAAAATAAATTCTAATTAACTAAAAACCGACATAAGAGGGATTGAAGTTAAAAAAGCGCTATTGGTCAATCCTCAGTTGGATGCGCCACGCATTCTATGCCTACTGGGGGTCTAACCAGCCAATGAACAGTTCAGGGTGCAAGCCAAGTCTTTCCAGACAAGTATAGTCCCAGATCACTGACCCAAGAGGAATAGAAGGCTTGGTTGTTCCGAGCGGGACACAAACCTTTTTGAATCGATCCAAAGAGCGCGCCAGAGCCAGCGCCTTCTTTGATCGCGCTACACGTACCAGTAAAGGATTAGGCTCCTTGTTACGTCGTACGCTATGCTTTTGCGGGCCACGGAAGAAGATAAATGAGATTTTTTGCTTAGAAACGACTCGTAGACCAGCCATGTGCTTATCAGACTGCAATGAGGGGTTCTCTATAATCATTTTCACTTTTAATAATTGATTATTAAACTTAGAAATTATACAAGAACCCATAGATAACAGCAAAACTTCTGCTTCATATAGGAGTTCAACCCGTACTCCCAATTCATTCAACTGGTATTCATGCTCGTTCCACCTAACTAGCAGTGGCTAAATAAAGGCTAAAAACATCATTTATCAGCGCCACCAGGATACGCCACGCATTCTACTTCTACGAAACTCCATTAAGGCTGATTGAACACATATTCCATCATACTTGTGAACGCTAGCGATGTATAAGTCAGTGTTTTATCCTGCCAAGGCATCCAATTCACCAGCGCAGAAACGATAAACGGATTGATTGTCTTTGAACCTTTAGCCGATGACGGAATTTAGTACCCGTTGCGATACTCGCTCTTATAGATAGATATTATATATGGTGGAATCTAGACAGGCATGTTCTGTACATGTCGCGAATGTGGACAGCACGTGGAGGCGGGAACGCGTTAGCCAATCACAGCCAGTAAAAGCACTCACAGATCACACGCCAGTCGGTAAGTGCACTGACCGTGCACGACAGCATTGGATGGGAGGCCTTCTCGAGTGTAGGCCACATTAGCGACTAGTACCACCTACCTACTCAGGAAACGATATGTAGGAAGAATTTTAAAGCCTTATGAACGGGACCTTGCCCGGGTCCCAAGCTTAGCATGATATTATAAGGATAAAGGACGGCGTTAGGATGCGCCACGCATTCTACTTCTAGTGTATGTCGTAGAGGCGATTTGACTGCGTATTTGGCGAAACAATGACTTGCGGTGGCCAGTCAATGAACAAGTCAGCGCTTTATCCTTCCCAGACAAGTCTGATACCAATTCACCCACCCCGGAGGGATGGAAGGCTTCATTGGTCTGGGCGGGAAATCCGAACCAGGAACCTGGTATCGGGTGCACGCGCCCTTATTATTATACTTTTATAGAATTGATAAAGGGAAAGCTTGATCTTATTAAAATACGTCATATTTTTGTTACAAAAAGCTACCATTAAGTTGAAAAGGAGGAGAAAAGCAGCGAATATTGCCATTAGGCACTAACCTGAGAATGCGCCATGCGTTCTACTTCTATGGGTAGATTCTGAAGAACATATCCAATATGTCTGATCTCTAAAAGCTGTCCATTTTCAGGCTAACAAGCATGCGAAGAGAGTGGTGCTCGAACAACAACAGCAACCGAGCAAGGATCAGCAGGTAGCGACGATGGGCTACAACCCGTACGCCTACTGGCCGTACTACGGACGGGCCTAGACGAGCCGTATGAAGTCAGTCGTTGGGGCCGGCTGTAGACCAGCAGCTTCTGCACCATCCTCGCCCGCCACGACGATGCCTTGACCGCTGGAACTGTGGTGCTGCCGGTGGCGTGGTACGACTGCTAGTACCCAGACACACAGCACAGCTCCCCCTCTCCCTAGAGAGTCTCGCGCGGCGGCATCATCACCCGCTAAATCCACTATTTTCCCTCTACCGTATCCTCCCTCCTCTTACAGTATCGCCGTCCGCCGCCTTTCTCCATACCATACCCTTCCAATCACTATATTTCTTCTTCCGTATTTCTTCGGGTACACGCGCATTTGCTCCTCGACGCTTGCCAAAAATCAATAATAGTTCCTCCTTGTCTGGACGCCAATCGATAACTATTGATCGTGAGCCGAGAGTCTCCTCAAATACAGACATCTATATATGTATACCTAGTAGTTCCGTAGAGAATTACATACGCTCGTGCCTCGTCACTTACACTTTCGTCTTTTGTCATTCATTCATTCATTCATTCGTTCATTCCTTTGTTCATCTCCTTCTCTCCTCGCATTCTTGTCGTCTCTGTTGTTCTTCCATTGACATTCACTGCCACATCTCAGGCCAGATATTCTAGATCGCGACATTTTAATAAAAATTTGAAAAAATCAACGTTTTTCGGCGCTTATGAAGGAGGATGGCGCACAGTTAGGAGCCAGAATAATCCTGAATCCATAGTGGCAAACTGCGTTTGAACTTCCAGTGAAATTACAATACAATTTTTAATAAATTGTTACTTTTATTTTTATTTATTGATATAGCGGACCCCGCTATGAAGCAGGACAGACGCTGAAGAAGAGTAGTAGTAGAAGATGAAGAAGAATTTTATGTATTATAATTCATGGTACATGTCGCGTAGGTGAGCAGCATTGGTAGGTGGGAGCGCGCCAGCCAATAATAACCAAACAGAGCACATTCCGAACACATGCCAGCGCATCAGGGTACCGTCTGAATACGCCCTTTCTGAACGGCACGCCCATTCAATGGGGTCTAATTGGTTTAGGCGTTCCCACCTACCAATGCTGCTCACCTACGCGACATATACCTTTTATTATTCAATTATTATAAAATTATTATTTGATTACCATAGAATATGAAACGGTCGCCCCACAGCATCGTCCGCTGATCTGTACTTTGAAGATCGCCTCTCCGAGGCTGAAGCAGGTCGAGCGATGCGGTGCTGCAAGAATCAAGTGGTGGCGAATGAAAGAGAAGGAAGCAGCTGTGATTTCTCGCGTGCGGTTAACGACAGTTACGACTGTCGACGAAACTTGGAAGAAAGCAACCGACGCGATACGCCAAGCTGCAAGGTTGGAACTCGGCACTACGAAGCCTGGAAGACGCAAAGTCGACAAGCAGGCATGGCTGTGGACAGACGATGTGAAAGCGAAGGTCCGAGAGAAGAAGTCGCTGTATCATGTGTTTCTCGGCGACAGAACAGCCGACAACTGGCAGGAGTATCAGAAGGCGAAGAAGGCTGCAAAGAAAGCCGTGGCTGTTGCGAAAGCCACTCATTATGGTGATGTCTACCGAAAGCTCGAATCGCGCGATGGTGAGCGGTATTTGTACCGACTTGCTAAGACCCGCCATCGCCAAACCGAGGACATTGAAAAGTTTTTTGGCATCAACGATGAGAGCGGCCATCTTCTGACAGACCGCAAAAAGGCGCTGAAGCGATGGCGTGATTACTTTGAGGAAATTTCCACTATGGAATTTCCTCATCCGGCCATCCCTTCTGTGGCTTCTGTTCACGGTCCCGTTCGCAAGATCACCGTGGAGGAAACAGAAGCGGCTCTAAAGAAGATGAAGCCCGGTAAGGCGACAGGGCCGGATGATCTGGCAGCCGATGTTTGGAAGTCGAAGCTCTGGTATCCTGCTGAGTGGTTGGCTGAGTTCTTCAACCAGGTAGTAAAGGAGAAGAAAGTTCCGGAGTGTTGGCACAACAGTACGACGATTCCGATTTGGAAAAAGAAGGGCAGTCCTGCGGACTGCTTCAATTACCGTCCGATTCGCTTGCTTTCGCACAGCATGAAGATCTTCGAGCGAATCCTCGACAGACGAATTCGTGAAATCGTCAAGCTCTCCGACAACCAGTGCGGCTTTGTGTCTGGTTGTGGCACCATTGATGCTATACACGCCGCCCGCCTCCTGGTAGAGAAGCATCGCGAGAGACAGAAGCCGGTGCATATCGCCTTTCTCGACTTGGAGAAGGCCTTCGACCGCGTACCGCGTGAGCTTATATGGTACGCCTTGCGACAACACAACGTACCTGAGGAACTCATAGAGTGGGTGCGGATGCTCTACTCTTGCCCAAAGAGTAGAGTGCAAGCTGCAGCTGGAACCTCAATGGAGTTTCCCATCTCTGTTGGGGTGCACCAGGGTTCTGCGCTTTCTCCACTCCTCTTTGTTGTCGTCATGGATGCCATTACGCGAGATCTTCAGCAGCCTGTTCCATGGACGCTGCTTTATGCTGATGACGTGATGCTCGCTTGCGAAGAGAAAGACGATCTCGAGCGGCAGGTGCAAGCTTGGTGCGACCGTCTGGCGAGGTTCGGACTCAAATTGAACGTCAAGAAGACCGAGTACCTAACGACTGACGTGAACGAGTCCGGCTCCATTAAGATTAACGGTACTGAACTTGCACGCACTTCGGTGTTTAAATACCTGGGATCAGCAATAGCGTCTGACGGCGGTCTGATGGTTGAAGTGAACTCACGCGTGAGTGCAGCTTGGTCCAAGTGGCGTTCGCTGACTGGCGTGCTCTGCGATAGGAGGATACCAGAGCACCTGAAGTCGAAGATTTACAGAGCCGTCGTGCGCCCGGTAGCGATGTACGGCGCTGAGTGTTGGCCTGCGACCAAGGAAGTTGAAACACGCCTCAGCGTCATGGAGACGAAGATGCTGCGCTGGACGGCTGGAGTCACGTGCATGGACCGCATCTGAAATGATGCCCACCGGCAGAAGTTCGGTGTCGCGCCGATAAGTGACAAGATGCGCGAAGCTCGCTTACGATGGTACGGCCACGTTCTGCGTGGGAAAGAAGACAGCGTCCGCAAGATTGGCCTTGAGTTGGAAGTATCTGGAAAGCGGCCTAGAGGACGCCCGAAGCAGCGTTGGTCCGATACGTTACACACGGACATGAAAGTAGCTGGTGTCCACCCTGATCAAGCGCAGGATCGGGAAAGTTGGCGTCGTAACACCAGAAGAGCGGACCCCGCGACGATGCGGGACAAACGCTGAAGAAGAAGAAGAAGAATTACCATAGAATTCATAAATCAATTTCGAATTTAAATTCCTCTACGTCTTTTTTGGCGGGAGTTTGAAACGCATTTCTCTTCGCATTTCAAGTTTCGATCCGTTTCAAACCATTGCCGATGGTGACCAGTTCGACTACTGATGAAATTCCGTTCACTTACCGGTGAAAATTTACTGGTAAACTATAGTTCAGCACTACCCCTTAATCATCTCAGACACCGGCAGCAATCAACCGGAACGGCAACTATAGCTCACCAGCAAAATTTCACCGGTAGGTGAACGGAATTTCATCAGCAGTCGAACTAGCCACTTCCGGCGAGAGTTCGAAACGGGATAGACCTCTGCGAAAAAAAAATACGTTCTAAACTTCCGCCATAGAAATTTCGTTGAATTTTAGGTGAAACGCTGTTCAACTACCGGTCCTTACTGCGTTGGGTATTCGCACATTTATACCTTCGTTACACTCTGGTATAAATACCATTATGAGCCACTGCTCCATTCACACCGAGGTTTGGAATTGTAGGTTTATTGCGTTCACATGCGGTGTATTGTATATTCCAATATATATCGTGATATATGAATGACATCAGTATATGACATGAATGCGTGAATGTTCCAGTACGATACATGTATACGTGTTTGACCGTGAGGTTTAGTGCTATACATACTGTGATTAACGTACCATTTGAATATTGTAGTTAACATTGCATAACTATTTATGACAGACAATGTTATTCTGTGGATAGTATAATAATAGGATATAGTAAGTAATACGCCCAGGCGTGTCAAGATATTGAAACAGCTGCAAAGATCGCATTAGATGTAGAGTATGAGAGTCACAACTGGAAGTTAGTTGAGGAGCTAGGTGGTGAAGGATGTGGGAGAGGAAGGATCTTTGGTGCTATATAGTTGACGAATCCCCCGAGCGACTTCCACCTCCCAGCGCGCATAACATCAAGGTGATGTACTCCCATACTGAGTGCTTGTGTGGCCGCGCCACCTCTAAACGAATGAGAAGTTAAGTTAAGGTGCAACAATCCAGCCTTACTGAATAGCTGTTTCAGCCTGTCCCTTAGTGTAGTCACTGAGAGTGGTAATCCCGTAGAATGCGACTGAAACAAGTAGGATGAGTTGCCTATACTCCTAAAATACTTGCTCCACAACCGGTGCTCCCGGTCACTGAGGCGGAAGGCCACTATAGCCCCTTTGGATTGTTGGTCCGTTTTGGACTTTCTAATATTGACCTCCCAAATATTGCTCCCTGTGTGTGATATGTCTGAGAGTAACAGCTGCTGCGCTTCGCTCACTCGAAGTAGGGCTCTATACTGGATAAGCGCAAGTGTGGCAGCTTGTGTGATATTTTGATCCGTAGCTTGTAGTCCTACTCTTATAAGGTGGTCCCAGTCGGTGGACTGGATTTTGCTCCTATGTTGTGGAGGGGGAGCTGCCCTTCTGTCCGCTTGTAGTAATGACGCCTGCAGCTCCTTAGCGGCACCCTCTTGCTGCCCAAAGAAGTAATTGAAAGCTGCAGTCACAATAGGCATGGAATTGTGTTTGCCCTCAGCAGAACATTTAGCTAGATACATGTTGCGTGCCTGAGGTAACGGGATATTCCTCATATATGGGCCGTTTCTCCATGCATGAAACTTCTGCAGCACAGCTTTATAGCCTTTCAACGTTGCTGGCGCTCTGTCCGAATTGACGGCTTCGATTATGGTCTCGCTGATGATGTGTAGTCCCATTTGTTCAGCTTTAACCCCTAGCGTTGCTGCTTCTTGAAATCTGACAGCTGTAAGAAACTTGTTTAAGCTAAGCAGTTGTGAGTATGTGGCTTATGATGACTTGAATTTTTTGCACAAGTTAGTTGGGTGGGTGGGTGGGCACACCGCTCAGTGCTAACGCAAGAGCCTGGATGACCCGTCGGCCAGCCTCCTCGAGAATTTCCCAATTCTCCTATGTCGAAAGACTCATCACGTGAACACGTGATGATCCCATGATTTCGACATAGGCTGCCCATCAGCCGAGCCAATGGAGAATTTCGTAATTCTCCTATATCGAAGATCACGCTGTCCCGTGATGACTCCGTGATCTCGATATGGGTCTCTCGACGACATTTCGCAATGGCTCATAATACCACTTATACCTTCGTTACACTCTGGTATAAATACCATTATGAGCCACTGCTCCATTCACACCGAGGTTTGGATTTTGCAAAGCCCGGGGACTAAAAGCTGAAGTGCTTGGTTTCCCTTGGGAAATCCCGAAAGTCTACGAGGAAAAAAACAAACGGTGACCGCGTGAATTGCGACCCAAACGCTCCTGGAAGCGAAGGGTCTTTGAACAGCTTAGTTCCTGTCGGCCACAGGACTCCGTCCTTAATAAAACTAGCCCACTGTAGGCCATATGGTTTTAGCATAGGAAAGTATGGTTGAGAGTCCCACATCGGGCAGCCTAAGATTCCAACAGATTTGTTGCACCTGGCCCACTTGATTGTTTTGGATATTAAGTTCACTGGTGGGACTAACCAAAGGAGTCCGTCTTTCCAAGGTTGGGATTGAGCGAAGGCGTCGGTTCCTGAAGTGCCTGGGCACTGATATCTGGAAAAATAGACGTTGCACTTCGTATTCCTGTCGTTGGCAAACATATCAATGCTGGGTGTTCCCCATTTATCCGTGACTGCTTTGAAGATCCTATCTGAGATTCTCCAGTCGTCGTAATCTATTAGCCTACTGGCCCAGTCCGCCTCATTGTTCTCCATCCTCGGTATCCATCTCAAGGACACATGGAAATTGTACTCCTTCTCCATATCCCAAATATTTTGTGCCATCTGATGCAATGGGAGAAGTAAGCTACCCTTAGCAAAAATAGACACAGCTGCTTGATTGTCGGTCCTGACTAGAATATGTTCTTTTAGCATTGTTTTGAAGGCATCTAACCCGAAGATTATAGCAAATAGCTCTCTAGCTGTGCTCGATTCGTTCACCAGACGTTGGTCCAACTCTCTGAATGAGTGCGACAAAATTTCCCCCTGTGAATTTCGCAGAACAGCTCCAACAGAGTGGTGGGAAGCATCAACGTCCAGGACATTGGCATAATGCAAGTCACGATGAGGTGTTTTCAACGACATTTTTAGAATACCGCTGAGGCGGTACTGCCAATATGTCAACTCACTGCTTTCCTTCTGCGTTTTGTCCCATGTCTTTCTGTGCGACCATTCCTCCGTCTGCGCTTTGGCTACTTCTCGAGCAACGGCCCTGGTACATCTCTTGTCTTCAGCATTCAAGACGAGATGCATTGAAGAAGTGGTACCTGACCAGCACAATCTATCATGCAAGGACGGTTTATGTCTTGTCATCATTTTGTTCAGACGTTTTTTCGCTTTTTCCACTCGTTCTTCAGAAACAGAAACATGCATATCTGATAGGTTTACGAGAAAACCTAACCATTTAGAATTCTGCGTGGGACACCAGTTGCATTTCTGCTCCGCGAAGAACCATCCTGCACGAATAAGATCGGTCCTGACAATAGAGATTGTCTTCATACATTCCTCACTGGAGTATTCAAAAATAATGCCATCATCAATGTAGATTGCAATCCCTCTCCCTTGTGCCCTCCATTTTTTCACAAAGGGTCTAAGCATTTTAGTAAAAATATAGGGAGCTGACGAAAGCCCAAAAGGGAGACTGAGGAACTGGTAAAATGTATTTTGCCACTTGAAAGCCAAATACCTTACGTGATCCTCATTAATGCGAACATGGTGGTAACCCGATTTCAAGTCGAATGTTCCCATGAAGCCTCCTTCGGGAAGGATATGCAAAATACTGGCAAGATCATCAAGTTTGAACTTCGGTACTTCAATAAATCTATTCAAATGAGACAAATCTAATACCAGTCTCAACTTTTTACCTTTTGCAACTGAGAGTGGGTGCACGTGAAGAGATTCGAAGGAATCTGGAACTTCTCGAATCGCTCCCGTTGCGAGCAGATCTGCAATTTCTCTATCAACGAAGTCGCAGTGCTCGAGAGCTGACTTTCTGTTTCCTGTATAGATTGCCCTCGACGGCGTTGAGACAAAGGGCAACGAGTACCCATGAGCAATAGTGGTCGAGACCAACTTATTGGGCATGAGAGCCATCCACTCCTTGGAAAATTCATGTATAGACCCAGCAAAAAACTCACTACTTATTCTGCGGACACTCCTGTTGCCAGTGTCCTTCTCTTCCACAGAGATTGCATGACGACTTTCTTCTATTTTCCGCCTCTTCGTAGTAGCTTCTATAATTCCTCGAGCTTCTATAAGGTGACGGCTGCGGTCTCGCATAGGAATAGGTTCGACGCATTGAATAGGATGGTCTTGATGTTGACGCAAACTCGGTTGGCATACGAGATGAGAGGGAGACAGGGCGCCATGCTGAATCCCGCCTATGAAAGGGAGTGTACTGAGATGGCGCTTTCCTCTTCCTGGCATCGTCCTGCTCCTTTTTCTTTATTGATTCTACGAATTCGCTCAACTTCGGATCCATAGCCTTCAGAGACTCCGACTTCGACTTCATATCAAGAAATTGAAATACTTGCGGGTGAGAATCTGCGATCTTAAGCGTTTCGTTCCTTACTGTTAGACTTTGCACGATCTCCGCAATTACACTCCTAGCCTCCTCGATAGGCAACAGCGGAGTCAATTTCTTAATAAGAGTCGAATTGAAATCAAACTGACGCCCAAATCCTTCTCGCTTGAATAGGTACTGACTCGACGACGCCTGCTGATCAGCAACAGAGGTAGTTTTCTTTTCCATTGCCTGGATAATAGCTTGAATATCCCTCGGGTCCATTCGTATCACAGTGTCGACGATGTCGCCTTGGTAGATTGGTTCCATCAGTGGATTAGGATTAGCTTCGTCACCTTCTCCACCGTTATGAATATCCTCATCAGCCATTGTAGAACTTAGTCGTAGAGAATGTAGACACTGACTGTCGAGAGACGACCGTAACACACCGCTCAGTGCTAACGCAAGAGCCTGGATGACCCGTCGGCCAGCCTCCTCGAGAATTTCCCAATTCTCCTATGTCGAAAGACTCATCACGTGAACACGTGATGATCCCATGATTTCGACATAGGCTGCCCATCAGCCGAGCCAATGGAGAATTTCGTAATTCTCCTATATCGAAGATCACGCTGTCCCGTGATGACTCCGTGATCTCGATATGGGTCTCTCGACGACATTTCGCAATGGCTCATAATACCACTGAGAACGCTCCCTGTTTAAAATCCTGTTGAACAATCGAAGGAAAGTCGGTCACCAGTGGGTGAAAATCCTGTCATCTATCGGTGAATTCATACAACGAGTGGTCACTTCACTGGAAGTTCATCCACAAGATAAAACTCGTCGAACTTGAAGAAAAACATTTTTAAGCTCCTGCCACGAAAATTTTGTGGAGTTTCTGAAAAAATTCTGCCCAGCTGTTAATCAGTGCCTATCCAGTTGACCGCTGTGAGTGTCAGAGATGATCATGACATTTGCCTCCAGTAGACCGCTAGAAGCTTCAGAGTCATTGTTGAGCCATGTGCGAAATATATTGGACACCTGACCGTCTCCAATTTGGCCCTAAATCTATTCGATAAATGTCCAGGGGCCGGATTCATCAACGACTTACAGAGATTTGACAGAAAAATTACAGTGGAAAATCCTGATAACCCCAACATTTCACCATATCGCTTGTTGATAAGTCGCGTCAATTTCCTTTTTTCAGTTTCCGCTGTAATTTCTCTGTCAACTCTCTGTAAGTCGTTGATGAATCCGACCCCAGATCGTCATATGTCGTGTCTGTCGAAGGGTGAAACCAAGGAATGTCATCAGCTTCCCACGGAACTTCCGACCGAGACCTATGCCGTGTGAAAGAGCTTGAAACGCTGATTACAAATATGGGGACCAAAATTGCTAAGTGGATCTCTAAAGCGAGTTCTCACCGACAGAAGTTCGTGTTGTCGACTGCACGACTGGTCGCGTCGCTTAGTCAGAGACGTCATCAGCTGTCTCGCCAACTGCGGTGGTGGCGCAGTGGTAGAGCTATCGCTTCGCGGTATTTGGGTCATAGGTTCGGTTTCCCTCGACGATGGCATTTTTGCACATTGTGACTTCTCTTCGACAAGAGCCTTTAAACTAATGTTTGGTATATTTTTGGGCAAGCGGCTGATAGCGACCTTTATTTACGTCTGTTAGGTTTCTAAAGTAATAAACGAGCTTCAAGTAACTTACTGTAATCATGGCGAGAAATAATTCCCAAAAATTCACTCTGTTCAACAACAGATGTCCTAACCTTCTTCAACACTGATAACACAACGGAAAAAAGCGTGTGAAGCAACAAACAGCACACCTTATGCAAGCCGTCTTCTTACAAACTAACGAAACATTTGAAGTAGGACTTAAGTAACATAATAGATTAAAACAAAAGTTGCGATTAGTCGTTTGCTCAAAAATGTGTTAAAAATGAGCTTGCATGTCTTCGCCGAACATAAGTCACAATATGCAAAAGCACCGTCACCGACGGAAACCGAACCCGCGACCCCACCGTTGCGAAGCGAGAACTCTACCACTGTTCCGCAGCAGCGGCCGGTTAAACAACTAATGGCGCCTCTGATGCATCGACGCGTCTGACATGCAGTCGACAACGCGAACTTCTGCCGGTGAGAACTCGCTTAGTAGATCCATTTAGCACATTTTATCCAGATATCTGTAGTCAGTGTTTCGAGCTCTTTCATACTATTAGGTTGTAACGAATTAAATGGCACTGGCTCGCGCCATTTTTTGGCGCGTCTTTACGCGTTTGATCAAGAAGAAACCGTAACATGTGGCATATCATTTAGAAGCGCAAACTTTGCTCTACCGGCGAGTACCAAATTTTCTATGTAAAAGTGGGAAAACTTTAGAGTTTTGTTGACTTTTTGCAGATGGACAAAAGGGTAATCCGAGGCATTTACTTGTATGAATTCAAGCTGGGCACTACAGCTAAGGAGGCGGACGAGAAGATCAACGCCGCATTCGGTCAAGGATGTTCCACAATTCGGACGGCCTATCGTTGGTATCAGAAGTTCCGGAATGGATATGAGAGCTTGGAAGAACATGAAGGTCGTGGGAGGCATAGTGATGTTGATGAGGACAAGCTGAGAGATGTGGTAGAGGAGGATCCACACAAAGGTACCAGGGAGAGAGCGAAGGTTCTTGGCGTCAGTCACAACACAGCTGCCCGGCATCTGAAGGAAATTGGAAGGACCAAAAAGCTGGAAAGATGGGTGCCTCACGAGCTGTCTGAGGAGCAAAGAAACCGACGATATGAGATCTCGTCCGCACTGCTTCTACGGGACGAAACGGACCCATTCCTTGATCGCTTCGTAACCTGTGACGAGAAATGGATAATGTACGACAACAGGCGACGATCGGCACAGTGGGTGGACAGCGATGAGATCCCCAAGGTTTTTGCGAAGCCGGAATTGCACCAAAAGAAAGTAATGGTGACAGTATGGTGGTGTTCGCTGGGAATTATTCACCACAGCTTCCTCCCTCCCGGTGAATCCATCACGGCAGAGAAGTACTGCATTGAAATTGAAGAAATGATGAAAAGGTTGAAGGATATCCGGCCGGCCTTGGTAAACCGAAGGCGAGTTCTCCTTCTGCACGACAATGCTCGCCCCCATGTAGCACGAATGACGTTGCAGAAATTGAATGAGCTGAGCAGTGAAACCCTACCACATCCTCCGTTTTCTCCCGACCTCTCCCCAACAGACTACCATTTCTTCAAGCATCTTGGCGACTTCTTGGTAGGGAAAATATTCAAATACCAACAGGATGCCGAAAGTGCCTTCGAAGATTTCGTCAATTCCAGAACTGATTTTTATGCTACTGGGATGAAAAAGCTTGTGTCACGTTGGCAAAGATGTGTAGAATCAGAAGGTTTTTATTTCGATTAATAAACTCGCCTACAAGCCGAGATATTAACTGTTTAAATTTACAGTGGTTCAGTGCCATTTATCTCGTTACAGCCTAATACATAGGTCCCTTCCAAAAGTTCCATGGGAAGCTGAAGGCATTCCCTCGTACGCCATCTGCAGATGACGGCCAGCCAGGTTGGTACACCAACAAATCTCAGGGAGAACATGGCTATTTCCACATACACTCAGCGTTTCACTAGAAGCACCAAGCACACGTGGAACAGTTCTCGTCGTTCGTCTGGGGGTTTTTGTTCGGGAGGCCAATTGATGCAATTAATGATGCCATTTATTCGTCGCCGTTGCAAAACAGGACCGCTCGCCGCCTACCCCTGACACAGGGCAAAACACCGCGCCGACTCTCGGTGGAACACAGCGTCAGCCAAAGATTTGGCCTCGTACGGCCACCCTTTGCATATTTATTCATTAAGCACGATTTATATGAGCGTTTGGTAGCACTGGAGGAGTTGGAGGAGGTGTGGGCTGTCGTGTGCACCCGATACCGGGTTCTTGGGGTCGGTGAATTGGTATCAGACTTGTCTAGGAAGGATACACCGCTGACTTCTTCATCGGCTGGCCACCACAAGTCATTGCTATGGCCAAATACGCATTCTAATCGCCTTCACGGCATCCCGTAGAGGTAGAATTCGTGACGCATCCCATAAGGGATTAAGTAGCGCCTTTACCCTTATCTTTTATGTCTAGAAAGAGGTGCCCTATAAAAAAAATATACACAACTAAAAATTGACAGAAGAGGGGTAGAGGATGTAGGATAAAAATAAGCGCTTATCAGCCTTCAATTGAATGCGCCACGCATTCTGATCTAGTGGTGGCACACTTGAATGCATATCTCACCCACCATATTTACCTGATGACAGGTAAATATGGTAGGTGAAATATGTACCTGATGAAGGGCACGTGTGGCGCAGTCGGAGGAGGCGCGACTATCGCGTGCACCCGATACCAGGTTCCTGGTTCGGATTTCCCGCCCAGGCCAACCAAGCCTTTCATCCCTCCGGGGTCGGTGAATTGGTATCAGGCTTGTCTGGGAAGGATAAAGCGCTGACTTGTTCATCGGCTCGCCACCGCAAGTCATTGTATGGCCAAATACGCATTCAGGTCGCCTCCACGACATCCCGTAGAAGTAGAATGCGCTGGCGCATCCCAGAAGGGATTTAGTAACGCCGTCCTTTATCCTTTTATCCTTTATTTACCTGATGACAGGGTAAGATCAGTAATATATCATTTTCACGTCGAATTGGACACTCTTCTAAGAAAGCCTAAGACCTTTGAAATCAAAGCGAACCCTTCCAAATCGAAATGAGCCTCTCCACGTTAAACTAGAGACTCTCCAAGAAGGCCAGAATAATTTTTTGTACAAGGAAAATTTTAGAAATACTTCATTTTCAATCAAATTGTTCACCTAAGAACCTCGTGTGGCACAAAAATATACTAACAGTAAAACATACAATGCCGAGTTTCAAAAAGAGAGAAGTTGGAAGCTACTTCCTTTACAGTTTTAATTTTCTTCCCAAAATGAGAATTTTATGAAAATGTCATTATTTGAGGAAAAACATGATTTAAAGTTTGTTGCAAAGTGCAGCAGGGCGGTCATTTTCTATTGCCTAAGCATAGATTGCGCCATACCCCCGTCCAGAAATTCGCGGTTTTTATTCGATTGAAATTATCGCAAAATTTCTGCTTATATGCAGTTTCACAATTGCAAACAATGCAACATAAATAATTGCAGGAGACACACATATCGGTTATATATCGATCTCGATTACATAATAAGAAACGACCTGTGTTTTTCCAAGCATTACAGTCTTTTACTAAGAAAAGCCAATTATCGCATCTATAACCTCTTTAAGGCTTTGAAGTCCGAGCTTTCTGAGGTTTACATACGTGGTTTCAAAACCTACGTAAGACCTATAGTGAAAAGTGGGACATCAGTCTTCAATCCAGCGAAAAAAAAGATACATACCTTCTAGAAAGCACTCAAAACAGTTTCACTAGGAAACTTATGACGAGGTGATTCACAGTAGATTATATTAGGCTGTAACGAGATAAATGGCACTGAACCACTGTAAATTTAAACAGTTAATATCTCGGCTTGTAGGCAAGTTTATTAATCGAAATAAAAACCTTCTGATTCTACACATCTTTGCCAACGTGACACAAGCTTTTTTATCCCAGTAGCATAAAAATCAGAAGTTCTGGAATTGACGAAATCTTCGAAGGCACTTTCGGCATCCTGTTGGTATTTGAATATTTCCCCTACCAGGAAGTCGCCAAGATGATTGAAGAAATGGTAGTCTGTTGGGGAGAGGTCGGGAGAAAACGGAGGATGTGGTAGAGTTTCAATGCTCAGCTCATTCAATTTCTGCAACGTCATTCGTGCTGCATGGGGGCGAGCATTGTCGTGCAGAAGGAGAACTCGCCTTCGGTTTACCAAGGCCGGCCGGATATCCTTCAACTTTTTCATCATTTCTTCAATTTCAATGCAGTACTTCTCTGCCGTGATGGATTCACCGGGAGGGAGGAAGCTGTGGTGAATAATTCCCAGCGAACACCACCATACTGTCACCATTACTTTCTTTTGGTGCAATTCCGGCTTCGCAAAAACCTTGGGGCTCTCATCGCTGCCCACCCACTGTGCCGATCGTCGCCTGTTGTCGTACATTATCCATTTCTCGTCACAGGTTACGATGCGATCAAGGAATGGGTCCGTTTCGTTCCGTAGAAGCAGTGCGGACGAGATCTCATATCGTCGGTTTCTTTGCTCCTCAGACAGCTCGTGAGGCACCCATCTTTCCAGCTTTTTGGTCTTTCAGCTTCTTTCCTTCAGATGCCGGGCAGCTGTGTTGTGACTGTCCTCATCAACATCACTGTGCCTCCCACGACCTTCATGTTCTTCCAAGCTCTCATCTCCATTCCGGAACTTCTGATACCAACGATACGCCGTCCGAATTGTGGAACATCCTTGACCGAATGCGGCGTTGATCTTCTCGTCCGCCTCCTTAGCTGTAGTGCCCAGCTTGAATTCATACAAGTAAATGCCTCGGATTACCCTTTTGTCCATCTGCAAAAAAGTCAATAAAACTCTAAAGTTTTCCCACTTTTACATAGAAAATTTGGTACTCGCCGGTAGAGCAAAGTTTGCGCTTCTAAATGACATGCCAGATGTTACGGTTTGTTCTTGATCAGACGCGTAAAGACGCGCCAAAAAATGGCGCGAGCCAGTGCCATTTAATTCGTTACAACCTAATAGTTCTATTCCAAACGGTACTCAGCGGGCTTCGCTATTTGGTCTTTCTTCGCTGAAAAGAAGAAGAAAAATCGCTGATTTTGTCATGTTATACAAAATTGTTGCAAATAAGGTTTCCATTGACACAAATAAATTCATTGACGAGATATTGACAAGATCAGTGAGAGGGAAGTTGAAACTTCGAGTCTCATTTGCTAAATCGCGAATCAGATCAGATTTCTTAACCTAACGCATTCTCAAGGAATTCAACCTGCTACTGGGCAAGTATGAAGATTTAGAGAGGCTCTCTGCCCAAGCCTGTAGAATGATTGTCAAAGATTGAATACCAAACAGTCAAGAAATGATCCCTGTGGTTTGTTATTTACTTGACTTGTGTCCGAGTGGTCAATGTGTGATGCTTTGTTCGAAGTTTTTCTTTACACTTTACATGCTAGACAGTTGTCTGTGCCTGTCTATGCCTTGAATAAAAAAATAAAAATAAATATCCTATCTTTCTTGCTACATGTAAGAAGCATTTACACTGTCACTTAAATAAACATTGCGACTTGCTTTTCGAGTGCATGGCGCGATCCTGAGTTTCAATGCACTAGATGATTGTTGTTGTGTTTCAAAGCAAAATTTAATTTATTATTTTTCTCAAAAAAAAAGAAAACTTTTATGAAATGATTACCCATATTGGCGCAAATGAACTAAACATTTTCAAAGAAAGTTCTTCCAAATTTTTCTTGAACGAAAAATGATTCTAACCATCTTAGTGAAACTGCAGTTTTACCTACCTAAAGATCATTTCGATTTGGAAGAGTTCGCTTTGATTTCAAAAGTCTTAGGCTAGCTTAGAAGAGCGTCAATTTGATTTAAAACGTCCAATCTGATATGAAAAGTGTCCAATTTGTCGTGAAAATAGTACGTATGAGCGTTTGGTAGCACAGTCGGAAGAGGTGCTGGCTTTCGCGTGCACTTCGAATCACATCTTTGGTTCAAGTCCAGCCCAGGTCAATCTGACCTTCCATCCCCGTGGGGTCGGTGAATTGCTACCAGGCTTGTCGGGGAAGGATAAGACACAGACTCGCTCATCGGCTGGGCTACTGAAAGTTACTGTATCTACCAAACAGGCATTCAAATCGCCTACACGACATTCCGCAGAAGTAGAATGCGTGGCGCATCCCAAAAGCGATTGAATAACGCCGTTCTTTATCCTTTATCATTTTCTTCAAGAACCAGTGGTAAGATCAGCTATATACAGTAATATTTAAAAGGATAAAGGATAAAGGACGGCGTTATTCAATCCTCTTTGGGATGCGCCACGCATTCTACTTCTACAGGATATCGTGGAGGCGTGATGAAGGCGTATTTGGCCATACAATGACTTGCGGTGGCCAGCCGATGTACAAGTCAGCGCTTTATCCTTCCCAGACAAGTCTGGAGGGATGGAAGGCTTGGTTGGCCTGGGCGGAAATCCGAACCAGGAACCTGGTATCGGGTGCAGGCGACAGTCAGCGCTTCCTCCGACTGCGCTCCACGCGCCCACAGTAATATCTAATTAGTAATAAACTTTTTAAGCCCTTGCGCTGGGTCTTCTGAACAGTTTGCAAAAACATTTCTTCAATTCAGCAGCAGTTCAAAGCTTTATCCATGTTCCTCACAACTTTGTTGGTGTTAGTTGTCCCAAGCTGGACACTGTTATTTGATTGTCAGACCAACGAATACAAACGCCAAGCAGAGTGCGTGGCGCATTCCAGAGAAAGTACAACACCGATGAATGGTCATCTCAAAGCTCATGCTGCCGCACTTCGTCAAAGAGACGGATCGACTCATTCAGACTGGGACACAACGGGTGATTTCACCAAAACTTGGTCTTGTTCTCTCGGAGAACAATTTGCCCCCGGAAGTTATCACCTTGAGCGTCCCCGTTCTCACACTTTGTGAGAAACTGGCCCAAATCCGAAGAGTGCTTCCTAGATCGGCCGGTAGCTATCGACTTAAACAACCAGTTGCGGGGAACTATCTCACCTTCAAGGTCACCCTCGATTATACAGAGCGTTAGAAAATTTTTAACTTTAATTTTTTTAAATTTTGAATAAAAAACTCGGAATAAAAGAACCTTTTGGACGGCCAGCAATCACATTTCTAAGGCAGTGAAAGAGCTGTTGACTCACATCTACGTGTCAGCCGGTTTCATAGATAACCGTGGACCACAAAATGTGACTAACCGGCCTGTATGTGAACAAAATTTAATTACATTTCCAATAAAATCGTTATTACACCTACACCAACACCTAAATAATCTTACTGCTTCTGTGAATATAACTGATTTAGTAATATGACGTGAAAGGAAAAATTTGAAATTTTTTGATGAGAAATGAGAAATTTGAAAATTAGTAATTAACTTAATACACAATAGTGATTATGGTTCTAGTAGAGAAACAAATTATTGCTCCCTTTTCTCTAGAAGAATGGTGAGCGTCCCAGAAAATAGTCCGACTTGATTTGAAAATGCCCAATTTGACGTGAAGAGTGTACAATTTGATTTGAAAAGTGGTTTCATGTCGCGAAGATGGACAGCACTGGAGGTGGCGGCACATCAGCCAATCACAACCAAGCAGAGTACCTGCCGAACACACACCAACCAGTCAGAATACTGACCGTACAAGCCTTCTCTGAATGGCACACCAATTTAATGCAATCTGATTGGCTGGCGCACTCCTTCAACCCAACGCTGCCCATATTCGCTACATGTACCGAAAAGTATTCGACGTGAAAAGTGTCTAATTTGCCGTGAAAATGGTATATCTAGACATATCAGAAGAGCTGCAGCAAATAAATCATGTTCCGTGTCACGTCAGTGCACTAAGTAGCCATAATACATAGGCTAACTGTTGGAAGGCCGCGTGTAGCGCAGTTGGAAGAGGCGCCGACTGTCGCCTGCACCCGATACCAGGTTCCTAGTTCGGGTTTCCCGCCCAGGCCAAAAAAGGCTTCCATCCTTCCGAGGTCGGTGAATTGGTACCAGACTTGTCTGGGAAGGATAATGCGCTGATTTGTTCATCGGCCCGCCATCGCAAATCATTTTATGGCCAAATACGCATTCAAATCGCCTCCACGGCATCCCGAAGAAGTAAAAAGCGTGGCGCATCCCAAAAGGGATTGAGTAACGCCGTTTTTTATCCTTATCCTTATAACTGTTGGAAATTTCAAAAAGAAACCAAAAATACACCTTCCGAAGGCTGCTTACCTGTAGAAAATATACGCAACAACATAGATCAAGACATCTCCAGACCAAGGGCGTGAAAGCCAACCCAGTCAATCCCTTCCAGCCTATGCACCTATTTAGCCTTAAGATCGAGAGCAAAATATGACAACAATAACCCAGCAGTGCTCAATACGTAAGGATATTCTGGATCTCTCCTAGTCGGGAGGGTCAGCGCGAGTTTCGCATGTCATACCAAGCCACACAACGACGTCCCCTAAATTTAAATGAACCTCACACCATGGGACAGCAGCTGAAGCTGTCGTTAAGACTCGAGTAGGGACTGGAGACGCAAATCACTATCTGACCCCTCCGATTAGGATAGATACAGTATTCTTTGACAACTAGTACTTCGCACAAAAATTAACCCCAAGTAAGGATAAATAAAGGATAAAGGACGGCGTTATTCAATCGCTTTTGGGATGCGCCACGCATCCCACTTCTACTGGATGTAATTGAGGCGATTTGAATGCGTATTCGGCCATACAATGACTTACGGTGGCCAACCGAAGAACAAGTCAGCGCTTTATCCTTCCCAGACAAGTCTGGTACCAATTCACGGATCCGGAGGGACGGAAGGCTTGGTTGGCCTGGGAGGGAAATCCGAACCAGGAACCTGGAATCGGGTGCAGATGAAAGTCAGCGCCTCCTCCGGCTACGCTACACGTGCACTAAGAATAGCCAGGGACAATCCAAAGTAGTAAGTGGATCTACGACACTGAACATCCATCTTTACAACAAAAAAAAGCTTTTCGAAAAGAAATGCTTCAAGAAGCAACGATGAACACCGGTAATGCTGCCGATCCCGACCAAATCTGGTCAGCTGAGCAACGCATGGCGCATCCCACACATCAAGAAGAAAACTCAGCAGAGTTGGCGAAGTTTATTCCTGTCAACTATGCTGTGCCATAACAAAACTTAACAACAAAATCAGTCAATAAATCAATATTCTGGAGTAACATATGAACAAATCACTTCAAGCATATAACAGCACAACAAATCAACGAGAACACGAGGATCGATATAGATATGTTTCATTTTAAAGGAAAAATCAAGAAGGTCAGTAAGCCCTAGCACTTCCTCAGAGAAAACTCAACGAACAGTTTGAAAGCGAACAGCGCCCGCTCGCATTCGGTTTCAGCCGCGTTCAGAATGGTCTGCGCCTTTCGGTACTTCTCCAGCGTTTGACGATCGGCCGTCGACAGGTACATCTCTTCGACTTCGGCCATCTGAAGGCAAGCTTTCAGTGCAGTTCTTAACAGTGCTTAATGCATAGAAATAGTTCAGTTCATTAAGTCTCAGGGCCTGTTCATACTTCGCGACAGCAGCGAAAGCGACGAGAGCGCAGCGTGCGGAAGTATGAACAGGCAACAGCAACGACTTGAGCGATTAGAGCGACAGCGCCGGCGCTCGAGCATGAACACTTTTCGGCGGCGCGCGATCGATTTGCATGTTTTGCACGGGCGACGACAGCGCAGCGCGGGTGGCGTGCGCGGCGAGCGGAGGTATGAACAGACGACAGCAGCGACTTCAGCGATTGGAGCGACAAGAGCGACTGGAGCGACAGCGCCGGCGCGCTCGAGCATGAACACTTTTCGGCGGCGCGCGCTCGGTTTTAATCGATATGCATGCTTTGCACAGGCGGCGAGTCGCTCTTGTCGCGAAGTATGAACAGGCCCTCAAGCTCATGGTATTGAGGCTGTAAGCTCTCATGAAGATATTTTCTCGCGATCAAAACCTCGGACTCGCACCTCCTGCTACCCGGGAATGCTCTGCGTTCATTGAAGTAAAACACAGCCAGCAGGAGGTGAGGGGTTTGAGTCCCGGCTGGTGCTAGAGTTTTGATCACAACAAAATATCGTTATGATACCTCACTTCATTGAGGTGCACATGGGTTCAGCTTGCACCTGGTTTGATAACCCCGCCCATAGACAGTTTAATGGGCTCGTTGACAGATATCCTCCAGAAAAGCTAAGTGGCTGCTATGAGTTGTATCGTATTATGCAAGCTTTTTCGTGTTTTTGGTTTCACTGCGTGTAGTTGCAATTATTTGCACATCCAAATAAATGAAATAATTAAATATACCCTTAATTGTCAGTTTAAACAAATAGAGATCAACGGTAAGGGACTCAAACCCCACAGTACGCAGCATCTAAAGCATGCAGCGTTCATTTTAACAAAGGCTAACCGCCTCTCTCTCATTCTATATCACTTCCACGTCAAATCGGACATTTTCCAAGCCAAGCTGAATACTTTTCAAATCAAGTTGTACACCCATCTAAGCAAGCTTGACACTTTAGACGTCAAATTCACATCGTCCAAATCAAAACGAGCCTCTTCCAGATTGAATTAGACTTTCTGAGACGATAAAGTAATTTCTGCTAGGGGAAAATTTAGTATGGCACCTTCTTTGAACTCTTTTCAAACTCGTCTTTCCGAATAAGTGAACAACACTGTTTAAATTCTTATATTTTTAATTTAGAGAAGGTCTCCGGAGTTCCGAACTTTACCGACGTTCGAAACTCAGAGACGCTGTCGCATGGGCCAAGTCGTCGAAAATTAGGTGGGCCGGCCACGTAATGCGCTTCGCAGACACCCGCTGAACGAGAGCCGTTAGCGACAGGATTTCGCGGGATGTCAAGAGAACACCGGGAGGCCCATCAACGCGTTGGTTGGACTTCTTCGTTAAGGCCCTGAACGACCGATATGACGCTCTTCGTGTCCCTCGAGCGAGGAGGATCCATTGGAGCACTCTGGCACGCGACAGGGACGAATGGAGACGCTGCTGGCGCCCGCTCGAGCAAGTCGATGATCAACGGGACGACAGGTGATACGGGTGATACAGGTGATATTCTTTATTTTTAGGAAAAAACGAGACTGTCTAAACTCTTATTATTACTTTTTATCTCTTAGGAGAACTCCATGAATCTTGGCATTTTGACGTTTTATTCGCATGATCTGATTGTATGGCTGAGCCAATATTGTTGCAAATATTTACAGATCGACTATTTACTAAACGATTTGAATATTTGCGGCTGACGTTACAGCGTTCTCGCCTTCTTCGGAGCCTGAAAAAGCTATAGAGCTCATTTTAAAATGCAGGCAAACAGCAACTTTTAGAGCCAGAAGAGAAGATTGCGCCAAGATTGTACCCGTCCAGGATGTTGCGATTTTTATTTGATTCAAACAACATTGCGATTGCGTGACCTCTCACACACTTGTCAGCGGTAGAACAGGAGCACTTGCATAAAACATGTATTCACTTTGTTGTTTCAAGCGGGCAGCATTTACACTATCAACCAAACAAATTGAAAATCCCGACGAGCTAGATGATATCTTCTTTTAGCATACTAATAAAACTGCTGCTTTTTGCACTCTAGAACAAGCGCTTCAAACCATCATTTTTTTCTGGAAAAATAAAAATTTTATAAAATTTCAGAGTGCGTTCACGTATGGAGATAGATGAGTTTAAAAACATCTTCCTTGAAGAAAAAATTATTTAACCGCTCTCGGAGAGTCTCCAATTTAACCTAGAAGACGGCAGTATCGATTCGGAAGATGTTCAGTTTGACTACAAAAGCGTCAAGCTTTCTTAGAAGAGTGTCCAATATGATTTCGATTTTGATTGAGTTTTTTTTATTTGAAAAGTCCAACTTGACGTGAAAATTAAACAAAAATGGAAGTCCCATGCAGAACCACAGTCAAAGGACTTATTAAACCCGTGACTTTCGTTTTATTCAGCTCAAACAAAGAAAAGTTAGCGTAACAACAGCTGGGTCAAAGGTTAGCGCTCGACGCTTCACCCACATCTGGGTTGGGTTCTGAACATTCATTCGAAGGGCCTGTTTATACTCTATGCAACGGTAGCGACTAATTGTAAGTCGCATTTGCAAAGCATACGAATCGATTAACCCGCTGACGTTCGGGCGATTTTCGCGTCTCCGGCGCGTGGAAAAAAATCGATTTGTTGCATCATCAAGAGTTGCTTGTTAATTGAAGCCGCTACTAGTCAAGAAGTTCAATAAATCATTAACCGAAAACTATGGACTTCGGTGGACCATGCTCTCTACAACAATATTTAGAGACAAAACACATAAACAAAAAAGACGCTTCGAAAGATTTAAATCCAACTAGAAAAACACATTACAGTACCGTGACACGACATCGTGTCACACGGTCCCAAGCACCCGAAAGGGTGTGACACGAGTCGTAGGCGTGTTTCTGCTGAGCGAGCGCTCGTCAAAAATCGATATATTTCCCTTTCATGTGGGCGATCACGGGCCGGATTCATGTACAATTAAATTCACGGATATGCAGGGTATAAGGGATAGAGATGTATGCTTCATCATGGGTATCTCTACCCATTATATCCGCGGGTTAGCCGTTAATGAATCCGGCGCCAGGTCCACCCGTCGCTACTATAGCGGGCCTTGAATGCGTAAGGTGGTCACATCTAGGTGCAACAGTTGAAACAGAAGGTGAGGGATGGCAATACCTGCTGCTTCTTCGTCTCCTCATCCAATCCTTCGTCGAGGCTAATCGTCTCAATAATCGCTTCCATTTTCACTTGTCGCTCGATTAGCAGGCGATGTTCTTTCGTCTCGTAGGCACGTCGCAGCACAATATTCCGCAACATCTGGATTAAAAACAAACAAATAATAAATAAACAATCAATATCGGAATGATGGCCATTCCCGAAGTCGAGAACCGAACAAACAAAGGCAAAATGGAGGCAAAATTTTGGTTAAAGCGAAGAAAACATCAAATAAAAGCACTAGCTTTGGCATTTTTAAGGGGCTAAGCAATTCTTTATAGACATGAGTTAATAAATGCAACAACGATATTTCCAAAAACGACTTCGATCCTCATAAAACCGTCTAATAGCGTAGAAATGCTCACCTTACAAGTGTACTCAACCAGGCCTCGAACCGTCTGTGCTAAATCCACGTAGTACAGCACAAAGGTTCGCGCAGGAGCGAAGTCGTTCGTGCGGCCAATAGGCTGAAAGATTCAGGAGAACAGTTAAATAGTGGTACATGTCGCGAAGATGGGCAGCATTGGGAAGTGAGAGCGCTACAGCCAGACAGATCGCATCAAATTGGCGTGCCATTCAGTGAGGGCTCGTACGGTCAGTATTTTGATTGGATGATGAGCGTTCGGCCGGTGCTCTGCTTAGCTGTGATTGGCTGGCGCTTCACCACCTCCCATCGCTGTCGATTTTCGCGACATGACTCAAATATTTAACAAACAAAAAAGAATGCAAAGTAACTCAGGAACTGACTAAACGCCACCTAATAAGGCAACCAAGAACAGAACTACCTTCGTGTGGATGTAGCCCTCTTCAAGCATCGCATACAGAAGCTCTCGTGTCTCTTTGCCACTCATCATCGTCAACTTCTCAATCTGGTCCTCTTCCAGATGACCTTTTTGCTGCAGAAGGCGAAACACCCTGAAAGCTGTCCAGGTACGGTATCAACAAGATGCGCCATGAATTATATTTCCACTTCCAATAGTAATAGCTCACAAGTTTTTTTCACATAATGACACGCTCTTTTCCTTTTTCTTTTTCTTCCTTCTTCTTCTTTCTCCCTGTTTTTTTCAAAGCCGATTGATCTTGTTTCTCTTATAATTCACTTTCTGCTTGCAGCATGTGGTTAGAATTGGCATAAGTAAATAACCTGACTTATGTTTAGAAAAACAATTTTAAAAAACAAATAAATAATAAATAACTTAACTCATGCTCAGAAAACATTTGCTTTTTCTTCTTTTGTATGGTTATCCGGGTAGTGAATAAATAAATAAATAAACAGTAAGGAAACTGAACCCACCGCACTGCTCTGGTCTCCAGCTGCTCCCTGATCAAGGACTCAATATGGTACTGACAGATCTGTTCGATGGCTCGATCAAAGTCTGAAGAACTGTGATTTATGGCCTATTGAATAGCACAGAGCATTAAGCATTTAGGCCGGCGTTAATCGATTCCTTTACGGGATGCGCCGCGCATTCTAGATCTGTGGAATATCATGGAATCAACTTTAAACCAGCAACCTAACAACACGATGGCCCAAAGGACGTCTATAAAAGGGGGCTGAAGCGAATAGTATTGTTTCCTCATCTGCTTCCCTGACAGGACGGGTCCTTTTAGGCCTGTTCATACTTCGCGACAAGAGCGACCTGCCGCCTGTGCAAAACATGTAAATCGATTAAAACCGATCGATCACCGCTGGAAGCTGTTCATACTCGAGCGTTGGCGCTGTCGCTCTCCTCGCTGATGTCGAAATCTGTTCATACTTCGAGCCGGCAACGGGAGCGACAGGAGCGACTGGGGCGACGGACGGAGTGTGGAGTACGTAATTAATTATGTACACCACACTATGTCTGTCGCTCCTGTCGCTGTTGTCGGTCCCGTCGATGCTGTCGCCTGTTCATACCTCACGGAGGCTGTCATCGCTCTCGTCGCTCTTGTCGCTGCCGTTGCGAAGTATGAACAGGGCCTTTGTAATCAATCTCTTGCTTACTATTTAGTTCAATCCAGTTGTTTCCTACTCAGTTTACACGCAATACGGTGAGGAGGGGAGGGGTTGACCATGATTTTTTGCCTTTTTTCGCACCAGAACTCACTATTCCAGCACAGTCCTAGTGGAGAAGAGGCCTCCGTTATGAAATATTCTACCCCATCGCGGCCTTTATATCGAAAGTATCCAAGACAACCAGTGATCACTCCCCCCCCCCCAACCATTATTACCCCTTCTTTTGTTATTTTTGTTTTCCGAGATAAACTTTTTCTAGACCTAACTGTGAACACATCTGATGAATCCTGTGACAACATGTTCAAGCCAGTTCACTACTGTTCTCCACCTTCAGGCGAAAGAAATTGATAAAGACAAAGGGCGAAGCGCGTTTCTTTATGGGATGCGCCACGCATTCAACATCGGTGAGATATTGTGGAAGCTATTTGAGTGCGTATTTGGCGTACAAAGCGCGAGGCAGCATTGTATCATTCTCAGATGAATCCGGGGCGCAAAGCGGCTCGGAGGGGGTCACTTTGCACTCAGTCGTTATCTATTTTCGTAAAAAAGCACATGACAGCTCATTTTCAACGGAGGTAGCCTAGCTTAGTTCACAACAGGGCTAGATTACACTAGTGCTGTGTAATTTTTTAATTTAGTGCAATACAAAATGTTTTGGTAGGGCTCCCTCATATGGTGACCCCCTCCGAGCCGCTTTGCGCCGAATTCGGTACCGATTCACTGACTCCAGACCTTAGCTGAGCTGTGCGGAACCCGAACCTTCAATCGATATTGGATGCACTCGACAGCCTGGGCCTCCTCTGACTGCGCTACACTGCCTTAACAAGATAATTCCTCAACAGTGAAGGATATAGGATGGATTAATCAATTCAAATCCATTTCGTACGCATTCAAAACCGTCCCAAAATATCCAACACATGTCGTATACATGATATACCTTTAGGACGCAGAACAAGGCTCACACTTAACCCTTATATTCAAGTGCAAGACGCAGAGCGTGGTCGAAAGCGGAGATAAAATCTGCGTGTTATATTATAGAAGGGATAGGAAGATTAAGAACGCTCTTCAATACTTTGAGATAACTTTGCAATACAGATTCTTCCTTCAGCATCAGCGGCCATCGATAAGACCAAAGGCCTGCTGACTGAAGGGCGGAATCAATTCCAGTCGAGTCGTGCGCGGTAAGACAGCGCATTACTACACTGCGCTAACCATGGACTCGGGTAGAGTTCAAGTTTTGTGGGTCATATAACACGACATGCAGTGTCGTCGCGTGATAGAGCAAATCTGACACATTTAGGGGCATAAAGGATCCCTAGCTTGAATTTTTCACACTGTCACATAATCGAAAGAACAGCTGAAAAGACTACTCACCTACTACGTACAGGCCGCCACCACTGTCTCCTGATCTTCTGATAACACCACGAGAGTCATCGACCAGAATCCGTAGCGCTTTCTCCAGATCTGGTCGCTCTATTCCAAGTTCATTCTCTTTGACGCTTCGCATCATATCGAACAACTAAAAGAGAGCCACGCATCAATAGTCACGGAGGAGCTGGTCACGATATAATTACAACCTATGGTAGAGTTTCCCTTACGAAGGCTATCAGGGGCCAGATTCATCAACGACTTACAGCAAACCAACGGTGAAAATACTGCCAAAATCCCTGATAACGTGACTTATCGACAAGCGATATGGTGAAATGCTTCAATGTTTCACCATATCGATCATTGATAAGCCACGCTATCAGGGAATTCGACAGTATTTTCACGGTTAGATTGCCTTAAGTCCTTGATGAATCTGGCCCCAGGTCACAGCACTTTTGTTCCCCACGTTCTAAGCGAACCTTGGAATCTCCAATTCCCTTCAGCTAGGTGTTGAACCCCCAAGATATGGTATTTTTTGCAAAGAATAGTGCTGCTAAGGTTTGTAGAACTTTCTGGAAGGCTTCAAGTTGACATAAATCGTAAATCAAGATTAAACTTGTTATTTTCAAGCATTCTATTGATTCGCAATTACTTCCAGTTGAGAATTAACGCCTCAAAACAAGATTTTCGCTCTGAAAGATCCCGTTGTGAAGTGGGTAGAGCATCATAGAAGCTTTTAAGTCATGTTGAATAAGAAAAACCTTACAGAAATCGGTGCCGAGCTGATCGTAGCCACAGGCGACAGTCGGACCTCGTTCGCTTTCAGCAGCGCACGAACCGTCTGTGTGAGATGCTTAGCAACGACCTCTCCACTGAAGTCCTGCGAAATGAAATCTTCGTTCATAATTCGAACTGTTAGGCTTGTAAACGCTATGAGGCTCATCATCTACGGCTTTAAGTATTCCTAGAGGCTTCACCTTTGGCACAAGCAGCTCCAGTGTCATTTCGTCGCGAATATAGCGATCAAATCGCGACCAGTTGATTCGCCAGTAGATGCCTTCGTCACCCTCTTTGGACGGCGCCTTGCGCTTCCGCGAGTCTTCTGATGGTTCTGCGAAATAAGCCAATACTTCAATAGCTTAGAAGTCAGACATGGACCACGACGGGAAGCGACTGAGTCGTACATGCAAGCAAAAATCGATATGCATGCTGTCTAGGAGATCTGCAGCGGACTATGAGTGGACCACTGAAAGGCTTCTAACTACACTCACCAGGATCCCCTTGAAGAATCAGATCCGGCATAATGAACGCGTCGAACGTGCTCTCAAACTGAGGGCATCCTTTCAGTGGAGGAGCCAGAGGAGGGCATCGCATTATGAAATGACACTCGCTCAACCGAGCGAATTTTTCTTTTATCTGAAAGGCGATGTGTACCTAATAATTAAAATTTCAACATTTGAAAGCTTGTGGCCAGCCGTTGATCTGTGAAAATCTATCCTACAACTGGAAATCGCCATTGGGAAGATCTTGTCTGTCGGTTTAAGAGAAGCGCTTTAAAGCCACTTCAGTGCTGAGCATAGTAAGCTCCCCTGGCTATTTTTACGGCTGAAATCTCTCCAGATTTTGCTGATTTTCAGTATCACTTCCCCAAAAACCACCAGCACCATGAAAACAGCTAACATTACCTACACTGGGAAGACATGGAATTGAACATCGACGGCCGGGTGCGGTACCAAGAAAAGGAATGCTGGCCGACTTCAATCGTCTAGGCGGAAACGTTGGACTGCAACTGAATCTGTCGAAGACGATATTCATGAGGAACGGACAAGTTTCCGATGCCCCATTCTTGCTCGACGGAACGAACATCTCCGAATGCTCCAGCTACGTGTATCTGGGTAGCGAAGTCAATATGGCCAACGACCTAGCGCCGGAGCTGGACGGAAGCCTTGAAAAGTGCCGAAGAAGTCGTGAATAAGGCGAAGAACGTCCGACTTCGTGCCCGCCTACTCGACTCCACTGTTCCTTCTGCGCTGATACACGCCGTCAGGACCTGGGTCATACGAAAGCAGGACGAACAAGCGATCAACACCGCCCAGCGGGGAATCAAGAGGACGATGCTCGAAGCTGGTAGGTTACTGCGAAGAAGCGGGGAGGAACTCACATGAACTCGTGCTTTGTCCTTACCGCGGCGTCGCGTTGGACCAATGTCATGCTGCCTTGTCGGCATGGTCAATGGTCATTTGTTTGTTATTACAAATGTCTTCAAGAGTGGGGCGCGCGTAGCACAGACGGAGCAGGTGCCGGCTGTCGCGTGCGCCCGATACCAGGTTCCTGGTTCGGGTTTCCCGCCCAGGCCAACTAAGCCTTCTATCCCTGCGGGATCGGTTAATTGGCACCAGACTTGTTTGGGAAGGATAAAGCGCTGACTTGTTCATCTATTGGCCACCGCAAGTCATTGTATGGCCAAATACGCATTCAAATCGCCTCCACGACATCTCGTAGAAGTAGAATGCGTGGCGCATCCCAGGAGGGATTGAGAAACACCGTCCTTTATCCCTTTTTGTCCTTCAAGAGTGGCCAAAATACACCACCTTGCTTCAGCATTCACACCACGCCTATTCCATGACCTGGTATTACATGCTCGTTACCAGGAGTGAGCAAAGGAAGTCGCCTTCTCGTTCGGTTTCTTCAAATTTCCCTCGTATTTTGTGCCGTCTCGTCGAAAACTATCTAGTTTCTGTTAGTGTATTTTTCTTGTTGTAGCCGTTAACCAAGATTGTTACGACCTTCTTTATTCGGCTTACGTTTCGGCGAGTTTCGCCTTCTTCAGAGCCTGGAATAGCCGATAACATCTACAAGACTACCAGCCCAAACATCATTTCATACTACAGGGTACTAGTCTTGACGAAAACAGGAACGTGATCCGACACCACAGTTCCCAACGACTAACCTCAGAGGTGGATGCAGAAGCGGACCACCAACACCCGCAGATGGACGTAGACGTGGGTGAATGAGCTTTGGCCCCGAGACAAACCGACTTAATCAGCCTGTGGATAAGATCACGAAGATCGAAACCCACAGAGCTGTGCGAAGGGTGCCAGCTCTTGTGTTACCGCCAGGCATTCGTCCTTCCGGTTGACCCGAGGACTCGTAGCTGCGATCCAAAGCGCTTCTAATGTCCTGCGCGCCGATATGTCACTCTCTCGCGCTAAGATCGACACTGAGACCTCTATCAACGCGCCAGCATGGCATCCAACCCTGTGTTCCCCCCAAGGAGTCTGGACCTTACCTTTTCTAAGGCCATCCAGATGCTCTTTTATTCTGACACAGAGGGGTCTTCCTGTCTCCCCAATGTAATTCTCCCCACATTCATTACATGACATCTGATAGACCACACCCGATGTCATACAGTCACCTTCTTTCCCGTTAGGGCACACAACGCAGGATGGTGTGAGACACATCCTATCGTAGATTCGGTTTCGAACCAGTTGCACTTTTAAGGTGCTAGGAGGGATGTCAACAACCCTCACCACATCGTGGAGATCAGCGTTACGAACACATCTGCGTATCTCCGCACTTAATCTGTCTGAGATGAAAGGCACGTAAAAGGGTATTTTCGTACGTTCTTCCTCTTGGCGAACAGCGTGGCTGGCTTGCAGCCTGCGTGCCGTGCGCCAGTGCTCCCCTGGATACCCATTACTTTTCGCAATATCTAGTTATCTAGTTTCTCTATAATTTTCATAGTTTCGTTTTTTTTTAGTTTCTCTATAATTTTTCCATTATCTAGTTTCTCTATAATTTCGTAGCAGGTGAGTCTACTTTCAAACGAGATGGCGTTTCGTTGCATAATATGTCATTAATTAAGTCTTTTTAGTTTCTTTTTTAAGTCCTATATTATCGCCAGGGTGAGATACGTGCGAAATAGGGAGCTCCGGGCCATTAATGAGGCCCACATGAGAGGAATATGCGTCAGCCAGTCAGCACGGACAACCACATCAACCCGATGTGATCTGGTGCGTCGCCGCCACCCATGTAGGCCACATTGACGACTAGTACTCAAATTAAACTATATCTTAGTGTTTTTCGAGCTACTACAAGATAGAAACGAAAAACAGAACACAATAATTGGAAATGAACGCCCACATCGGCTAGTGGCTGCTCCATACGAGTGGCCACTTTTCGGATCGTCTCCGAACAGGTAAGTCGGCCGTAGCTGAACAGCTCTTCGCAGATGGCTTCGGCTAGTCCGCCGTACAGCGTCTTCACTATGAGACAGCATCTGTAATCGCCTTCATAGCCGTTAAAACGCTCGGGGTACCAGTTGAAGGCCTACCTCGGAGCCCTGGAAAACGCCAAGATCACCTTTCTGTCGACAGAGTAGTTCAGCCTTGACGATGAGTCCAGCTTGAAATTCACGATCGAATGTTGAATAAGTATAGCCAGAGACTTTCGGACCTTGAAATCAGTGAATTACAAGACATCCAACAAGTCAAAAGACCATTTCAATGAGGCATTACCGCGTTAAATTTGAGCTTTCCCCGCAGTCGAAGCATAATGGCCGGCAGCGGACCGGGCTCTCTGAGCAGTGTGGCCGCCACTTGAGCCACTGTTCGGCCAAAATGCTCCTCAATGAGCACCTGACAGAGCTCGGACTCGAAATGCCCGGCCATCACGGCTGCTTAGTGGCAGCAGGCTGCAGTAACAGAACAGTTCAGACTTCAATAACTTTTGTAAACCGACCTTAGGACCAGAGTTTTAGACACAGAGAATAGATACGAGGTGTAGCCACAAACCCTAAAGGCTGCTTTGAACATAAGATAAGGTACAGTAGTTCAGTATAAACTTTATTCTAGAAAATATCAACAAAATGAGAGCAGTAACAACGCAACAAATTGATAGTATACGATTATATCAACAGTAACAACATTTCCAATGACCAGATGAGAGCTGGCGAATGAGCGTCATTGTCTTCTCTTTATGGCCTTGTTCTGGAAGTAGCAATGAATTTGAAGGGTACATTGGCGGAAAAAAACACGACCCACCTTCGACTTCAACTTGGATTTTTGGCTCTTCTTCCTGTCTAATCGTGACTTCTTACCCTTCGGTCCGCCAGCTTGTCCACCTTTCCTGAATGTGACATCCTAGGTAACTGACATGACCACGGTACAATC
This sequence comes from Heligmosomoides polygyrus bakeri, assembly GCA_947359475.1. Classification (NCBI taxonomy): domain Eukaryota; kingdom Metazoa; phylum Nematoda; class Chromadorea; order Rhabditida; family Heligmosomidae; genus Heligmosomoides; species Heligmosomoides polygyrus. The sequence continues at coordinate 4,076,710 of OX375869.1, forward strand.
GATCGAGTGATTCAGTGAGATGAAACTGATGGATTAGGGCCCGTTTATACTTCGACGCAGAGCGATGCGACGGCATGTGAAGTGGCTAAATTGATCGATCGCGTCGCTCTATCAATATGGCCATTATACGTCGCGTCGCGTCGCTCGGCGCCGAAGTATAAACGAGCCTTATCACGTTTTAAGCTCCTTGGAAACCAGAAGACTTTAAAAGGGGCCGGATTCATCAATCTCTTACCACCCGGTAACGGTGAAAAGTACCGCCATCCCCTGATAGAGAGGTGCATCGAGAGCGGGTATGGTGAATCGGCGGTGAAGCGATACGAGGTTCTTTGATGAATTTAGCCCCAGGGGTAAAATGGCGGATCTTCAACCACCAGAGGGCACCCTTTTTCTTCTTCAACCACTGTCTCTGATCGTTCGCTTCCCTCCTTTTTTAAATAGAACGAATGAGAAGAAGAAACAACCCAGTCTCGAATCTCGCTGCAGCAGATAATATTCCTTATATCACCATACGATGTTTTGTTGCGATCAAAACTCTAGCGCCAGTTGGGACTCGAACTCACACCACCCGCTAACCGGGCAGGAATGCTCTACACCACCGGTGGAAGGATGCGGGTTCGAAAACCGCCTGACGCTAGAGTTCTGATTGTAACAAAACATTGTTATGAGCACTTACAACCTAAAGAGCCTTTCTCCAACCTATTATCGTACCACAAGGCAAATGATAAAGACGACGGGATCTATCCTAGTTGATGGGACCACTGCTACAAAAGCCGAACGAATGGAAACATTGAAGCCTATTTCGACTATAAAATTGTAAATAAAGGTGCCCTCATAGGTTAGTTCACGATGTTGTCTTCGTAAACAGGTTCACTTTCAGTTTGGTCGCCGATGTCAACGATTGAGAGTGGAATGCCCCTCCCCACGACTAGGATAGATCCGGACGACGTTTCGCAATCCTTTTTGGGATGCACCGCGCACTCTACTTATACGGTATGTCTCGGAAGCAATCTGAGAGCGCAGCTGGCCAATACAATGAGATACGCTGGCGAGCCGATGGATACGTCAGTGCTTGATCCTTCCACGACAGATCCGGTACGATTTCACCAACCCCGGAGGAGCGGAAGGTTTGCTTAGCTGACCAGGAAAACCGAATCTAGAACATGATTCGGGGTAGACGACCTCCAGCGCCTGCGACTCTACAACCAATTAATAGTTAAATAAAAGCGCTTCTACAGTCTCAATACAGTATGACAAACCCCTTCGAAAAGTGAACGCAGACGACAAAAGTCCTCGTCAAATGGCATAATTTTTAGTCTTTCCCCTTAACGAGCGCTGGTATTGCAGATGGAGGAGGTGCTATCTGTCGCGTGCACTCGATACCATGTTCCTGGTTCGGATTTCCAGCCTAGGCTAATCGAGCCTTTCCATCCATCCGGCGTCGGTGAATTGGTACCAGACTTGTCCGGGAAGGACAAAGCGCTGACTTGCCCACTGGTTGGCCATCGCAGGTCATCATATAGGCCAAATACGAACTCAGAGACAAATCATGACTTGTGCATCGGTCTCTATGTACTCATTCTACTTCGACAATATATTTCGGATTTCCGAGATATATTTTAGAAGCAGAATGAGTACGTAGAAGTCAGAATTTCGTTCCGTAATGTGTTTTGTGCGATACTTGCAGTGTTTTTCTCAGATCCACCTTCTGCAGTGCCAGACGAGGAGATTTCGTTATTCCACTCCTTCTCAACTATTGACCGGCCTTTCGTCTAAGATTTGCAATCAATTTAAACCTTTTAGCTATTGTGCTGTATTTTGAAATAAATATAACATAATATACAGCTACACCATATGATTACAAGTACCAGATTAACACCGCCCTTTACGCTTTATCCTTATCCTTAACATTTACTACGATAAAATTGCCCCGAAAAGGATGATGATGGGCATCAATCAGCCTTTTTGCGCCATGTGCAACAATCCTACTTCCACAGAATACCGCTGGAACAATTTTTATGCATATTTAGGTTAAATAATGAGTTATAGTAGCCAGGTAATGTTGTGCGGGTAGGATGAAAAGCTTGGATGATTTGAACGGGAAGAGAACAATGGGGCTATCTTGATTCATATGGGTTGGCGCCTTTTCCCACTACGCTACACCACATCTTCCAGATAAAGGTAAAGCATAAAGGACGGCGTTACTCAAACCCTTTCGGGATGCGCCATGAATTCTACATCTGGGTGATGTAGTGGAGACGATTTGAATGAGTATTTGGGCACACAATCCCAGAACAAGTCAGCGCTTTATCCTTCCCGGTTACGTTTGGTCCCTATTCACCGACTGGGAGGGATGGAAGGGTTGGCATGCGCGGGAAATCCGAACCAAGAACCTGGCATCGGGTGCACGTGACAGCTGCCACCTCTTCAGACTGCGCCTCATGCGCCCACAGCTACAACATCAGAGAAAAGATGAAAATGCATAAGAGTTGAAGAGTTTAAGGAGTTAAAGGGCCGCATGACAATATCATACCTTTTCTTGCTGCTCGAGAGCGCCTCTCCAGACTCATCCCTCATCATGTAGTTGCCAAAGTTGAAGAGATCATCCATAACATTGTCACGATTGAGACGCTGTTCTCGTTTCTTCTCCGCTTTGCTCATACGCAGACGAACAAAGTTGTCTTCCTCGTATCTGAAACAGCAGCATTACGGCTTCTAGTCGTCGCAGAAGTTAACGGAGACGACGTCAAACGCACTTCTCCCTTTCCTTGTCAGCGTTGTGCCGTCGTTCGCTCTTTTCCTAAACGCATAGGGCTTAAGTGGATAAAGCAATAAATCTGTCCTCTCTCTATCCAGTAAACAGAAGAGTAGCTAAAACAAAGATATTCCATTTTCACTTAAAATTGTACACTCTTCTGAACAAGCTTGACGCTATCGAAATCAAATTGACATCTTGACTAAGCTAGAGACTCTCCAACACAATTGACGTAATTTTTGTTTAAAAAGTTTATCTGAACTTTGAACTCAACAGGGTGCGCCATAAATATGGTCACTGTCAAGGAGTGATCTTGTGCTTAGCTCTGTGTCTGTAGCAATGCCGTCCATGCCTAATATTGATCGCCGGTGCCCGTTGCATGTTGTACTTTCGAATTTCCTAGGCTAGGGGTCCCCGCGCGAAAGTTTCCCGCGCTACCGTAACCGGAAGGCTATATCCTCAGACACTTGTTGCGTCCGAGCCGCGTCCCATTACCGTCTCGTGAATTTCCTACATCGCGGACGGGACGCTAGTCGGACGCGGACGGGACGTTAGTGGAAAGCGGGCGGGACGGTAGTCGGACGCGGCTGAGACGCAAAATGCGGATGAGCTCGCGCGGATTCGTTGCTCCCAATCACGTCACTGCGCCATGTGCTCTTGTATCGGGCGAGGTTCGCATGTGGGCCAACAACTGCCGGCTTGACTCGTGCTTCGACGTTTTTGTCGCCTCGGTGGCTCAGGAATTTTCCGTTAGAGCGACATGACGTCGGTACCAGCTCCATTGAGTATTATTGGGCGACAACAGTTTAGTAGCAATTTCTTATGTTGTTCTCTAGTGCTATACCATCAATACTGTTAATACTATGAAACACTCCAGCAAATTTATTGTTTTCCAGCACGTTAGAAGCAATCAAAGACAATTTTTTGAGGTTAAATAATGGACATCTCAACTCATTAGCAAAATATCCAAATTAATTCTACACTTGTCCAAATTTAAATTAAGTGAGTGTCTAGTTTAACATGAAAAATGTCCGGTTTAAAGCGAAAAATGTCCACTATGAAGTGAAAATATATACGTATACTAGACACTGGAAAACAATGAACTTGCTGGAGTGTTTAATAGTATTAACAGTATTGATGATATAGCACTAGAGAACAACATAAGAAATTGCTACTAAACTGTTGTCGCACAATAATACTCAATGGAGCTGGTACCGACGTCATGTCGCTCTAACGATGAATTCCTGAGCCACCGAGGCGACGAAAACGTCAAAGCACGCGCCAAGCCGGCAGTTGTTGACCCACGTGCGAACCTCGTCGATCGAGGTTTCCTCGTGCATAAAGTATGCACGCTGTTCAGATCAAAATCTATCTGAAATATCGCTATCACTTCGACATGAAAACTAACTCCCGGCTAGATGGATCCCTTGCCTTAGTAATAACAAATGCTCGCAATTGCGTAGTTTTTGTACAACCTAAAATTCGCTAACATCTAGGTTCTGCTGCGTACTTTAATGGCATAAAGCTGTTTTCCGTACGTTAGTCTTAAACACTCTCTGGATTGTCTAGTAACGCCATCGGCTTGTGCTGTGCAGTACTCCTGCCCTCAGGTTGCTCCTCCGCATGTCCAACGGTTTGTGTTGCCGGATATCATTGAAACGCCTTCCGAATCCGGATGTCAGGTTCCCCCTCACTCGTTTCTTTTTACTGGGTCTAATTGTTGGTCCGCCCTTACTGGTCTTTCCCCTTCCCTGCCCCACCTTCCTGGTCCCAACTCCTGGCCCACTTCCTTGTTTCCACTATTGACCCCCTACTGGTCTCTTCTTGATGGATTCCCCGTCCTGGCCCCTCCTCCAGGTTGTTCCTTTCCTTCCTAGTAGCTCTCCTGGTCCACGCTAGGGGTTCCCCTTACTTCCCTTCTCCACCACTCTTTACGATTAGTGGTCCTCCCATGCTTACGGCAGTCGTCGATGACATTTATTCGGAATCAGGACGCCCAGAAACGCGCAAAGGCCGCTGTGTGAGAAAGGCCGCGCTTCCTCTGCTAGGGCAGTATCCCATGTTGAAAAGCACATTTTGTCCACGCGGAGGCATATCTCACGCAGGTTTGACCACTCAAACGTCATCGAAGGCTAACTCAATTATATAGTGGTAGATATCCTGAAAAGTCACGTGTATTACACCGAGGACATCTGAGGTTACCGGCTGATATTCGAGGTACTGAGTGGTTATCCGTCTTGGTAGGAAGACACATGATTGCCAAACTACATTGGAAATGGTCAACCTCTCGTCAGTTCACCCCTAGGGTAGAACATAGCAGTTCTGTGTAGAATCGTTAATTTCGTGCAAAACAGAACGTATAGGCCTGCCATACAAGGTGACCCCCCCCCCCCGCCTTCCGAGCCGCTCATCAGTCGGACACCCGAAACCGCTAGAGGTGAGTTCAGTTCACAAGAAGCCAGACCGGACGCGCAGACGGGACGCGGATGAAACGGCAACTTCTGAAAACTTCTCTTGTGGGACGAGGATGGGACGCAAGAGAAGGTCTCACCACGAAAACTACCTTTGTGGGACGGAGCTGGTACGCAACGCCGCTAATAGGTACGCGGATGGGACGCAACGGTCCTAATAGGTACGCGGCTGGGACGGAACAGCTGTTATGGGACGCGGCTCGGACGCAACGAGTGTCTGAGTCAGGCGGGCTATATCATCCCCAGTAATGAGTCATTCATTCAACGTCTGTCCTGGCCCCGAGCGGCCGGAAATAAACCGTCTTCTAAGCGAACGTGTTCTCCGGCCATCCCAACAGGTCGACGACGTTGACTTCACTCAATAAAGAGCGAATTACTCACGCGGAATTGGTCAATGAGCAGCGAAACCTCTTCAACAATTTACAAACAATCTATTTAACAAGCAAAGTGGACATCACCCAAGGTGACCTTCCTTGGCACGAATGTCAACCTTCAGAAGCTTAGGGTAGGACTCAATGGCGGCACACTTGGTTGCTTGCGGAATTTCCTTTCACGTTTTTCGGCCTTTCAACCGTCAAAACACGCAGTTATTGCCTGAAAGTGGTGAAGAGGCGTACAGGAAGGGAGAAATCGTTCATAGAAATTCTCGTGCAGTTTTACTGATGGTTTGGGCTGGAGTTTCTACCACAGGGCGAACTCCATTTGCTTTTGCTGAAGAAAGAGCCAAGATCTCCGATATTTAACTTAACGATCCTTTGAAGAAGACGCTGCTTCCCTGGGCTCAAGAACGCATTGAAGATTCAACGTAGACCTTTCGACAGGAAGAAGCACACGCTCACAACTCCAAAACGACTCAGAAGTGGTGCGCCAGGAATCTCGCAAGCTTCAGTCCCGCTTCTGAATAGCCAGTAAACTCACCAGATTTGAATTATGTGGACTACTGTACTCGGTCTCTTCTAGAGGAGAAAGCCTGCGCTAAAAGGCACGCTAGGACTCATGGTCTGATATCCTCACTAGAAAAGGCATGGAAGGAAATTCCGCAAGCAACCCATTGTGCCGCCACTAAGTCCCATCCTAAGCGTCTGACGGCTGTCATTCGGGCCAACGGAGACCATATTGAATGATATTCATTTTACTTCTTGACTAGATTGTTAGTAAATTATCGAAGAAGCTTCGCTGTTCACTGACCAATCCCGCGTGAGTAATTCGCTTTTTATTGGGTGACCATATTTACGGCGCACCCTGTCACCTATCCAATAAATGAACGCAGTGTTTGATTTTTTTTTTGGAAAAATGATGAGTTATACTTTGTTTAAGAGCGCACGAAGGCAGCAGTCATTTAGTGCGTTAAAAGAAGAGATCGCGCCCTCGCTCGACTATGCCGTCGCGATTTTTGTGCAATTCTCATTCCCACCGCCCTCTAGGTCGGTTGTGTCTTCATTCGATCTTACTTACTTCCTTTGCAGGGTCTACTACAATGCCGGTAAAGAAATCACAACCGCTCCCACGCTCATCACAAAAAATTGCGAGCTCAATGCCGCAGGCTGCAAGTAACGAGGGAGAAACCTGCGATTACAGCAAGTTCTCAATTAATGAGATCATTGCTTCTATTATTGAAAGAAATACTGATCCAGTGATTGAGAGAATGGCATTAGCGCTGCAAGCAAAAATTCCACAGGCTATATCTGATGGCATCGAAGAAAATCGTAGGCAGAGAAGTATAATTATGGCTGGCATTGCGGAAGCACCTTCCGAGTTGTCGCCGTCTAGTAAGCAAAGTGATCTAGAGGATAAGGTAACTCGTGTGCTCGACACCCTTCAGGTTGAATGCCGACCGGAATCTGTTTTTCGCCTGGGGTCTTACTCAGAAGATAAAATTCGCCTTGTTAAGGTTGTCTTGCCCTCTAGATTCCACTGGCAACAGGCTATAGCTAAAACTCGTCGTTTGCGTCTGTCTGGTTATACTAATGTGTTTGTGCGCAAGAGTATGACGAGGGATGAGCGAGAGCAGGATTACAGACTTCGACAGCGAGCACGCGAGTTAAATGAAGGAAAAAGCTCAAAAGAGTGGGTAGTTTATAGAGGGGAACTTAGACGTGTAAGCGAACTTGCAGCTAGACGCTCGGTGGGAAACCACTAGAGTTGCGCGGTCCACAGCCTAAGCTAAATTGCTTTTTGTTTAACTCTCGGAGCATTGTTAATAAATTACTTTTGTTACACTCCTTTGTTTGTAGTAACAGCCCTGATATTGTTTTTATAACTGAAACTTGGTTAAATTCAAAAATATTGAATGCAGAAATAGTGGGAGGCTATCCGTATAATGTTATACGATCAGATCGAAGCTCTCAGAGAGGTGGAGGTGTATGTTGCCTGATAAAGAATGGGCTGATTTTTAATCCAATAGCTATTGCTGAGCAGCTTATTTCAGACATAATTTGTATGGATATCATTTCTGACCGTTCTGGCAGTTCTGCTTCTATCAGAATGATTTTGCTGTATCGTCCTCCAAGATCTGCTGTTGAAGAAGACGATAAATTGATTGATGTGCTTTATGATTTATGTTCTGCTCCTACACCTGTGGTACTAGTGGGTGATTTTAATCTTAACATTGACTGGATAAGATGTCGTGGTGAATCACAGAGTGATGAAAGGTTCAGATTAGTATTTACTGACTGCAAGCTTACACAAATGGTTTTGCATCCTACACGACACGATTCTATCCTCGACTTAGTCTTGTGTTCCGATCCAATAGTCGACAATGTTGTAATAGCTCCTCCTTTTGGTAACTCTGATCATAACATGATATTTTTCCAGTTGAGCTGCCTTCAGGACGAATCGTTGTATCTACCTGTACCTCTATATAACCGAGTGGATTATGACAAACTCAACTATTATCTTGGAAGTATTAATTGGTTTCAGGTTTTCAGTGGTTATACGGACATCAATGTTATCTACTATCGGTTTTGTCTGATACTATATCAATTATTTGGTGAACTTGTTCCATTTCGATACAGAAAGGCACAACTACACCAGTACCCAACTCATATTAGGAACCTGTTCGCTCAAAAAAGTCGTCTTTTCTGTAGTCTAAGGAATCCATTAGCACACCCGTTATATAAGAAAGTATGCTCTGACATAAACCATCATATTAAAAGATACATAGCTTACCGAGAGCGTCGATTGCACGCGTTAAGTAAGAAGGCATTTTTCAATTACCTCAGAATGAAGGTTAAAGCCGCTTGTGATCTTCCAGTCCTAAAAGATGGGAATGGAGGTATTCTCAGGTCAAATCAGGACAAAGCCAGGGCACTTGGTAATTATTTTGCCAGTGTTTTTAATTCTATTACATGTGATTACCCGTCGAGTGACAGATGCGGTGTTTTACATCTGCCATACCTGTCTGAATCCTATGCCGACATTTCAACAATTGACCCCTCAGAGATTCTGTGTGTTATGAAGAAGCTCAAACCCTCTCTATCGGCCACATATGATGGTATCCCTCAAATGATCTTTCGTAGATGTGCTCACACATTGCAATACCCACTAGCTATGATCTACAACACATCGTTGGCACTGGGACAAGTTCCAGACATTTGGAAAGACTCTTTGGTGACCCCAATTCCCAAAAACACAGATGCGTCGACATTATCTGATTTTAGACCTATCAGCATATGTTCGACAGCAAGCAAAATCTTGGAAAAAATTATAAGAGATAAACTTTGTTATTGGTTTTCGAGACATGATGCAATACCAAAAGAACAACATGGTTTCGTGTCAGCGGCATCAACTGAAACACTGCTTTCGGACTCTTTGTATGATTGGTTAACTGCAATAAATGATGGCAGATCGGTTGAAATCATTTTCTTCGATCTCTCCAAGGCGTTTGATAAGGTGCCGCACACTAAACTGCTGCGAAAACTTGAATACTTTGGCATAAGAGGTCAACTCTTAAAATGGTTATCATCATACTTGCGGGACCGGCACATGACAGTAAAGGTGGGTAATAGTTATTCTGATCGACATTCGTGTACTAGCGGAGTCCCTCAGGGTGAAGTGCTATCTCCCCTATTGTTTTTAGCCTATACTGCTGATGTACCGAAAACCCTAAAAGTTCATCCAAATTTGGAGGTTAAGATGTTTGCGGATGACATAAGAATTTACTATGCCTACCAGCCTTGTGACCAAAAGTTGGCTAACGACTATATTTCAGAATCTGTTCGAAAAATGATGGAATGGTCTGACAAGTGGGAAATTCCTGTTAACCTCAGTAAAACAGTTCATTTACATTTAGGTCCTCCTCCAATACCCAGATACAGTTTCAACAACTTTGTGCTAAGACAGGACGAATATGTTAGAGATCTGGGTGTTATGGTTGACTCTTCCTTAAAGTTCAGCAAGCATATAGAAACCGTTACCAGAAAGGCACTATCATCGCTTTTCCTAATTCTAAGGAATGTACAGTGCAACGACCCCCCTTTTCTGGTCAAATTGTATAAAATGTATGTATTACCACACTTAGAGTACGGCTCTACTATTTGGAATCCTTTCGTTAAGAAATACCTGCAGCAATTAGAAAAAGTTCAAAAAATTTTCACCAGAATAGTTTACTATAGAGCATTTCCCGATCCAAATTACCCGCGAACTTTACCATCCTACAGAGAACGGCTTCACTTTCTCGGCCTAAAAAGCCTGAAATACAGAAGGATTGTTAAAGATTTAGTATTTTCCTTTCGCATTTTTCGCATGGAAGTTAAATTGAGGGCCAGTAAATACTGGATATTTAGGCCAAGTCGTGGAAGAGCAACAGTTCTAGCAATACAGCACCGTAGATTTAACCGTCCTATCGGAAACATTGCATTTAATTCATTCTTTTTGCGAACTGCTAGATGGCTTAATCAACTTCCACAGCATTTGATTTCATGTAGAAATTCTAAGGACTTCAGAAATAAGTTGCGCAAATTAAATGTTTTACAAATACTTCGGATTGAGGATGTGAACTAAATGGTCTGTTTTCACTTCTTCTGATCACTAACACTAGTTCAAGTGATGTTGCAGTTTTAGAAATTTTTGTCAAATAAACCCTTAACTAAATAGAACAAACGTCACATTTTTTAGGATGTGTGATGGTTTCTGGTTCCGGACTATCCCGACAAATCTATCTGACGTGGCGACAACTTTTGTCATATGTATAATACGTATAATATATGCACCTAAGATCAATGAAGTTCAGGAAGAAGAGATCTTGATTGTCCCGACATATGAAGCATGACGTTTGCTCTCTATTTATACTGCTACACGAAGAAAACAAGAAATCATTAAAAGAAGAAGACAGGCTACAATAATTATACCGTTCTAGCTCAATACCCGAGATGGACTACCTTATTATTATTACATAACTCTAGCATCCTATTATAGACAAATAATACTAATTCTTTAGACGTTCCCGGCGTTGCTCTATTACTCTCATGGGCTCCGATATTTATATTGACAGTGTTGTTCTCGCGGACTATAACGACGAACTATCTATCCATATTGCTCGACTGTTCTCGCAATTATAACGACTATACTGCCTATATATCTACATATCTATATCTGCATATATATTATTTATGGCGCACAAATATGTGCATTGTAATAATAAATAAATAAATAAATAAATAAATAAATAATTGATAACGAAAATTCTGTCTGTTTGGGGTAACACAGATAGAAACGGTACAGCAAGAACAGTTGTAAAAAACACATTTTTACAATATTCTTTTAAGAAGGCAGCATTTACTATACACTACCTATCAAATAAAAATCACGACGATCTAGTCGAGTACTTGGCGCGATCTCTTCTTTTATCACAAATGGTTGCTGCATTTGCGCACTTTAAAACAAAATTTAACTCTTAATTTTTTTCCTTAAAAATAAAATTTTTATGAAATTTCAAACAATGCCTTTAATTACGAGGACAGGTAAATTAAAAAAATTCAAAGAGAGTCATACTAAATCTTCCTTGCACAAAACATTGTTCAAATCGTCTGGGGGCATCACCAGTTTAACCTTGAATATTCTCGTTCTTATTTGGAAGATATTTAGCTTGATTTCATAAGCGTCGAACGTGCTTAGAAGTGTGCCCAATTCGCCGTGAGAATGGTATATAAACTGCTGTATATAAAGTGCTTAGATCATCAAAGAAGACAGAACATCGGAGTGATGGCGACGATAATTAGGACTTCGGTAGCTCATCCACAAAGACAATAGGCCTTGGAAAGGTTAAAACAAAGGTTAGTGTGCAAAGATACTATTAAGAGAGTTCCTTATTCTACACAAGATTGGCCTGGCTAATAGGTTATTTTTAGAAGAACAATATCGTAGGCACTTCTCTTTCTTACATAGGACCCTCCCTTCATATGAGAAGCTTCGCAAAGAACGTAATCTTCCTAGGAATTACGACCCTTAAAAAATCCGAAATTACATTTGAATCCAAAGCGTACCGATGCTTTAGACGTCGTCCATCATTTACTTTTTCAGCTAGATAATACGTGAAGATTGTATTTGCTTTTCTTGTTTTTTATTGAACAGATTACGCACGATTGTACTTGTACTCGTGTAAATAAATAAATAAACAATAAAAGTGAACTGGAGGCCGTTGTAAACAACCACTTGAGTGACTCGATGTTCTGTCTGGCCGCATTCCAAGTGGCAAAAATTACTCTGTATTCTTCTGGAGCGTCACTGTACTGTTGTCTCAGCTCTTGAACAAGGCTGCTTTGAAGCGCTCGTCGTTTCGCTTTCTCCATGGCCTTGGTCTGCTTGCCGTCTTCTTCTTCTGAACAAAAACGCTATGAAAAGACCTTACCTTAGACCCTCACCCTACCATAGTTCATGGAAAGAAAAGCTGTATTTCTATAGCATACCGTACCTTCGTATCTAACGGCCATCATTTTCGGTGGGACATACTTCTTCGGCTTCTTTCCGTCTTCTTCGTCATTCTCCTCCTCGTCCGATTCACCATCCTCGTCATCGAACTGCATTGTGTTATTGTAGAAACGATAAAGACACCTGCTGAACAAGAAACCAATTCTAAAGCTGTAAAACCACACCTCCATTTGGTCTGGTCGAGCTCGTAACACGGTCTTTGCCTCGCCGTCGTTTAGGCTCTAAAACGCATACAACAACTGACTACCAGGCTCTAGAAACGATGAGACAAACCTGAATAAGCTTGTCTATTTGGGACTTCAGCTTCTGCTCGATCGGTCGTATCCTTTCAAGAATCTACAAAAGAAAGTAAGTCCATCTTCTTTCAGGAACTTCTACAACTCTACTGGTGAAGAAACGTGTTCAGAAATCTCCAAAATCTGTGCGATAATGGTCGTTCTTTAGAACTGTCTCGCCGTCAAAGCACAAATCCTGCAAAGGCCTGCTTATCGATGGGACAGAGCATAGAAGTAGCGGTAGGCCGGTAGAAATTGATATGTGGGCTTTCTCCGGGAGGCCAGTCGCTGTTTTTGCAGATTAACAAGGCAAGAACAGTCCCTTGGCGCGTGGTAGCGCAGTCGGAGGGAACACGAACTGTCACGCGCGCCCCGAATCGAGGCTCTTGGTTTGGATCCCGTCCAGGCCAATCAAGACCTTAATCTCCTACATATACAGGGTGGCTGAAAAGTTCGGGCAATTTTTCAAAGTATTTCAGCAGTCCGAAAAAACTACATAAACGCCAAAGATTTACAAACAAAAATAACAGAAACTTCATTAGATCAACAACAACATAATACAACAGGAAAATTCACAACAAGTGCTCAAAATTTCCTCCTTTGGCTTCAATACATTTTCGCAGTCGTTTTGGGAAGTCGCTGATGATGGTCGCACACTGCTCCGCTGTAATCTCGTCCCAGGATCTCAACAACGCCGATTTCAGCTGCTCAACGGTGGCGTATCTTGTAGTGGAGATCTTCTGCTCCATGATCGACCACACAGAATAATCCATCGGGTTGAGATCAGGCGAGTTGGATGGCCAGATGTCCCTGCTCCAAAACCCTGGGAAGAGCTCCTCGCAAACGGACACCATCACCGAGGCTGGAAAATGGCGGCGGCTGATGGTCCTTGCGGCCGACGTCTTCTGCTGACCCTTCTTAAGCAGCTGCCGGCGATTCTGATGGTTGTGAACCGGCTGGACCGTGAAGATCTTCTCGTCGGTGAACAGCACCTTCGACAAGCGACCATCGCCGACCAGCTGACGCATTCGCCTGCATTTCCTCAACCTCTCAGCTTTCATCGCGTCGTTGAGGAAGTGAATACGAGCTACTTTGTAGCTGCGTAATCCCAGCTTCCTCCTGGCAATATGCTGGACTCGTTCCCTACTGATCCCGAGATCCGTAGCCATCTTGTTCATCGACACCTCAGGATTACGACGAATGCGACAACGAACCTTGTTGATGTTCTCCGGTGTTGTCGCAGTGGTGGGACGGCCGCTGCGGGGACGGTCCGAGGTCCCGCCAGTCTCCTTGTAGCGTCTTACAATCTTGTAGTCCTTTGTTTGAAGCTGGTTGTTCGAACTATGTCCGCGGTCCTCATTCCCGTCTTGTGCAGCTCGACGACGGTGATACGCTCACTTTCACGAGACATAACGCAAGCACAACTGAAAACGAGAAAACTGGAGCAACAGATTCTAGATCAAAATTGCGCGAGGAATACAACGGAAACAACAGAAATAACAAAAAACCTCAATTTCAAGGCCAAAAGTAGCGCCGCAAAAAATTGCCCGAACTTTTCAGCCACCCTGTATACAACTATACTCTATACAATATTCTATATATAATATATTCTTATATATTATATGGTCGATTCGCTTCCGACTGTATCATGGCAGCATCCTACTATACAAGGATATATAAATAAATAAATAATAAATAAATCTCTCGAGGTCGATGAATTGGTACCAGACTTGTCTGGGAAAGATAAGGCATTGACAAATCCATCGTCTTTCCACCGAAAGTAATGCTGTAGGTCAAATTGCATTCAGATTGCCTCCACGACATCCCGTAGAAGTATTAGGTTGGCGCATAAGTTCTCGGACATTTGATCCCTCCTAAATTGAAAGCGTATTTTCCCGCCAAATTTCTCACATGTATCAACGCGTAAATGATCGATCGATAGAGAAAGGAAAGGGCTACAAAACTGTTCCTAACATTTACTTCTGCGTTGTTAGCGTCAGCTATTATGGCTGAGCAATTCATCCCACCTGAGACGCATGTTCGGCACGTCATGTTATTCATGCATCAATCTGGCCTCAATGCCAACGAATCGTATCGTCGCCTGAAGGATGTTTTCAACGAGAGTGCTCCTGCTCGAAGTACTGTGTACCAGTAGTTCTCGAAGTTTGCAGTTGATGAATTCTCCGTTGAAGGTAATGAACGAGAAGGGCGCCCGATGACACTGGATTTGGATGGCCTCCGAAGTAGAGTGGAAGCGGACCCATACCAGACCACTCGCGAACTATCAAGCACTCTTGGTGTTAGTCACTCAACAGTCGTTCGAGGATTGAAGTCGATTGGCAAGGTGCAAAAAGTGGGTCGCTGGGTACCTCACGACTTGACACAACATGACATGGATCGCAGAGCCGGTCACCGGGGATGAGAAGTGAATACTCTACTCTAATTATCACCGGCGTGCACAGTGGGTTGACGCAACTGGAGAGGCAGAGGACGTTCCGAAACCCGACCTTCTCGTGAAAAAGGTGATGCTATGCATTTGGTGGAGCGTTCTTGACGTAGAATACTGGGAGCTGCTGGACGAAGGGGTAACAATAACGGCAGAGGTTCACGTCAACCAACTGAGGAAGTTGAGGGCCCACCTTCAAACCACACGAGGAGAGCAAGTGAAGGTGTATTTTCAACACGACGACGCTAGACCGCATATTGCTAGAGCGACGGCGGCTGAGTTGGCGGACTACGGATGGACCGTTCTTCTACATCCGCCTTACTCACCAGATCTCGCTCCTTCTGATTATCATTTGTTTTCGAGCCTTCAACGCTATTTGGACGGCCAGCAATTTAGGAACCGAGAGGATGTCAAGGAGGCACTGCTCACATTTTTCGAATCACAACCGGCCACGTTTTGGAGAAAAGGCATCCATGACTTTCCAGCACGTTGGCGAAGGACAATTGATGTAAAGGGTGGTTACTTCAAATGGTTTGATATTGTTGTTCGTATGTTGTGATAATAAATATTTCATGCCCCAAATGTCCGAAAATTTATGCAACAACCTAATAGAATGCGTGGCGCATCCTCTAAAAGAATTATCGCATAACGCCGACATTTATCCTTTACGAACAGGCTCTATAAAGGATAAAAGGATAAAAGAATTATCGTTAACCAATCCCCTCTGAAATTGCTATGCATTCTATTTCTACAGAATGCCGTGGCGGCAATTTGAAAGTGTATTTAACCCATACAATGACTTTAGGTGTGACCAGCCTGGGAAAGTCAGTGTTTATTCCTTCAGACAAGCCTGTTGTCAGTTCGCCGACTTCGGAGGAATAGAGGGCTTGGTTGCCTAGACGGGACACGAACAAAGAACCTGGATTCGGGGTGCACGCCACAACCAGCGCCTCCTCCTACTATGCTACCACGCACACAGCTGCATATTATGGTCCTTACATAGGTTAGGTTTCCATTACGATCACAAGAGTTACATTTACATTTATCACATTCATGGATGTCAAACGAGAGGGAAAAAACAACACAACACAGATCGAAAAACAACGAAGAAAGGACGCCTGACTGCTGAAATAACAGTAAATAATAAAGCAATGATAACAGCAACAATAAGAGAAATAAATATCAAACAAATAAATAATTGAATAAAAGTAGCAACAAGGAGTTGTCAGCAATAGAAAACGAAGCTGGTAAGCTTCATAGTTCCTTTTGGAAGTATCGATAGGCAATTGCTTTGAAGCTGTTAAAATTGCACATAAACTATTCCTCATGGATAACGTTAGCAAACGGAAAGGCACCCAGACAGGCGCAAAATTTCCCAAGTGTTGGCCATGGTCTAAAGAAACTTTTGCTTAAACCTGTTACCTTTAGCGAATGAAGGAGCCAAGAAAAAGGAGAAAAGAAAAAAAGAGAGAAAAAATGTAGAAAAAATTATTAAGTCTGATGAACATTTTGCAAAAAAAAACTACATATAGGTCAGAAATAGGTCAATCCTTGGATCTATCCTAGTGGGTAGAGTAACCCTAAAGTGCCAATTGCCTAGGTCATCGCATGCCACACAACCATATCCACTGAATTTGAATGAAAGCCTTCGCATTATGGGACTTCAGCTAAAGCTCTCTAGAACTTCAAGGTAAGGAATGGAGACGCAAAAACAGTGTATGCCCTCTCCGATTAGGATTCTTTTTATTTTTAGAACAGCACTGAATGCCAATCTAACTTATACCTGACAATGGAGTGTAACCCTTGGTCTTATACCGCGTCGTACGTAGATTTAAGAAAAAACAGTGAGGAAAGACAAAATGGAAGACCTACAGTTCTGTGCTTCGATGCCCGAAACACTGCAGGATGCTCCTTTATGGACTTGCCGGCGCTCATTTGGCTCATAAGCAAGGACAACTCGGCCATGTAGGCCACCATTTCGCGATTCTTCACGTCTAGTAGACTTATTCCCTAGAAGCAAATGATTATTAGAAGACAAAGCCGAACACTAACCAGCAAAGAATACGCCATGCACTCGCCTCCTTCTCTTGTCGCGCATTCTTCAACGCACCAATGAATTTCTGGACATTCTCTAGTGCTTCCGTCGAAGTGTTCGCACAGTCGCGAGCGACCTGAGCGAACTTTGCCGCGGCCGCTTCGTCTACCATATGATCTGAAGCAAATGCTTGCGCGAATAGAAAGGACCCCAGTCCTCTAAACGCTTCATATCCACTGGAAAGACACAAGGTAACGCTTCCAATTTGTCATACATTTCAGAAATACCACATAGAATTCTTTATTTCAATCTAATCAGCTAATTTTCAATATACAAAAAGGACTAGTAAGTTGAGTACAACATGGAAAACTATTAAGACCCGTAGTGAACGTACAAGGTTAGTAAAGGCAGTACGACATGAGAAACCTAAGGCTATCGACTACATATCTCAACAGTTCAGCTAGAACTTGACGGCGCTGGAGCACTGTCAGTCTTCTGGCCGCCGTTCGCGTAAGCGACGAACATCTCTTTGAGAAATGACAGTTCCTTTTGAAGTGACTCGACCTAAAAACAAAAGTGGCTGATTTGGAAAAAATAAATCAAATCCGTGTTCAATCTGAAGAGCGGTAATGAGACGGAAGCGGGTCAGGCTACATCTCGAATTTCGCGTTCAAGTCATATTTAAGCGTAGTAATAATATATAGTAATAAAATAATAATAATGTAATAGTGTATGGAATAATAATAATAATAATAATAATAATAATGGGCGCGTGTAGCGCAGTCGGAGGAGGCGCCGACTGTCGCGTGCACCCGATGCCAGGTTCCTGGTTCGGATTTCCCGCCCAGGCCAACCAAGCCTTCCATCCCTCCGGGGTCGGTGAATTGGTACCAGACTTGTTTGGGAAGGATAAAGAGCTGACTTGTTCATCGGCTGGCCACCGCAAGACATTGTATGGCCAAATACGCATTCAAATCGCCTCCACAACATCCCGTAGAAGTAGAATGCGTGGCGCATCCCAAAAGGGATTGAGTAACGCCGTCCTTTATCCTTTAATAATAATAATAATAATAATAATAATAATAATAATAATACATCTAGAGGTACCCAGACTGCAAATGAAACTCGCCTGTTTCTTCTTTGTTAAATTTCATCAAAAGAAATTACGAAAAACGAACTTTTAGTTCAATAGATAAGGGTCATACAGGAACAATCGACATTAATCAGGCCCTGGAGGTGCGCCACGAACTTCACCACTGCGAGATATTGAAGCTAACTTGAATGCGTGCTTGGCTTACATACATTGGTATGCGCTTCATGATGTGCAGTCGAATGTGACGCCGCCATTTGCATGCATTCGGATGGACTAAAGTAAGCTTAGGATCAGCTCGGACCAACCGGCCCTCTCGTTCCTCCGGGGTGAGGAATGGGGGATCTATCCTAATCGGGGGAGGCAGCGCTAAGGTGACAGTTGCGTCCAGCATCTCACGACATGACAACATACCTCCGAGTTCGTATGAGCGCCATTATGTTAGTTGACAGTAACTGAAGCTCTGGGATTAATTAAAGGAGGGGATGGAGATGCAAAACACCGCATGTCCCCCCCCCCCTCCGACTAGGATAGTCTTAAATGGGTACTAGACTTCTACGGGAAGAATAAAACGCTGACTTTTCCATCAGCCAGATAGAGGATGTCATTTCTATAGGACGAGTATGCATTCAAATTGCCTCAAGATATCCTGTAGAAATAGCATACGTGGCGCTGTGGAATATACCGGGACCGGTGTATTCTGCAAGTGTTCGTTAAGAGCATGAGGTGGCGGAACGTATCCAGGGGAGGTTTACGACCTGCTCCTGCGGATATGCCAGCAACGGCCCCAGAGCCATAAAACCGTACCGGACGGAGAGTCCGAGGAGCACACGGTAGACACGCCTCCAGGAGAGTCCACAAAAGCCCCCAGATCTAAGCAACTAGGTTCAGTCTTGGCTTAGCTCTCCTCTAGTCTCCTCTTTGCTCCGTGTCCTTGTCTTAATTGTATCATTCTGATTTTTGACTTAATAAATTGTACTCCCTACTCGTTCTTCGTGCATCGGAACCATAGCGTAGCGCTGGATACAGGACCCGATTCCACCTACAGTAATCGGAAGGATTACCACGACGACAGGAAGACACTAGACCTGTCCGACTTGGGGACCAATCCGGTGACTATAGGTGGGATCGGGTCCGATCTCCAGCGCAACGCTATGGTTCCGATGCACGAAGAACGAGCAGGGAATACAATTTATTAAGTCAGAAATCAGAATGATACAATTAAGACAAGGACAAGGAGCAAAGAGGAGACTAGAGGAGTGCTAAGCCAAGACTGAACCTAGTTGCTTAGATCTGGGGGCTTTTATGGACTCTCCTGGAGGCGTGTCTACCGTGTGCTCCTCGGACTCTCCGTCCGGTACGGTTTTATGGCTCTGGGGCCGTCGCTGGCATATCCGCAGGAGCAGGTCGTAAACATCCCCTGGATACGTTCCGCCACCTCACGTTCTTAACGAACACTTGCAGAATACACCGGTCCCGGTATATTCCACAGCTCAACCCACCAGGAGGTTGATTAAGGCCGGCCTTTATCCTTTCCTCCCTGATAAAACTATCCTTGCTGTCACAACGATGTTTTGTTGCGATCAAAACTTCTAGCGCCAGGCGGGAGTCGAACCCGCACCTCCCTCTGGCCGGGCGGGAATGCTCTACGCCATTACACCACCGGCGCCGTTCGATCGAACGCAACATCCAAACCTTGCTATTTCAAATCACTCAAGGATCGATGAATTGGTATCAAACACCTGGTGTTGGATGAACACACAAATTCCTCAATCATTTATTCATTTTCACCTCTCGACAAGGCACTGCCTAGGCCGGAGATGTGCAGCGAACGCGTTCTGGTGTTGTTGCGTCGCAACGGAACGCGTGGCACATTCGCAAATGAACGACTGGGGACGAACGCTATCCTCTACTCTTGTCCTTCGCCACCATGTGAACGGAATAGGGCGACGAAAATGAATTTCAAACCGTTCATCTAAAGTTGGTCTAGAAGTGCGCTCTAAAGAAGCAATAGGTGTAGACTATCTCTTGAGTTGGAAGTCATCACCAGAAAACGATTCGAACACATGGAAGGCGTGAGCAAGAGATGAGAGCCTCATGAGCATCGCTTGCTCTCACGTCTAGATTATAGACGACTGATGCAGGTTTCTGCTTAAGCACCAGCAACACGGTCTTAATGCTTATAAATCTCGTAACCATGTCGCTCACAGTACTAAAAACAAGTGGCTAGCCCACAATGCAACGAATAAGAAAGTATTCGTAACAGATCTCACTAGGAAGGTCATCATGAGATGCTTCATAACGGATTATAGTTCTATTCAACGGGCTTCATTCTTTGGTCTTTGTTCGCTGAGGAATAGAAGAGAAATCGGTGATTTCTAAGGCTTCTATTGACCCAACTAAGTCCTTTAAAGGGATGCTGACAAGATTCGTGAGAGGGAAGTTGAAACTTCTAGTCTCAGTTGCTAACTCGCGAATCAGGTCAGATCTCTTAATCTATCGTACTCCCAAGAAATTGAACCTGTGATGCTGGGCAAGTATGAAGACTTACAGAAGCTCTCTGCTCAAGCCTACAGAAAGTTTGTCAAGGGTGCTAGAAATGTTCCGTGTGATTTGTTGCTTACTTGGCTAGTGTTTGAGTGCCCTTCGTTTCGTTTTCGTTTTTTTTTGTTCTTTTACACTTTCATGCCAGGCAGTTGTCCTATGGCATCAATAAACAAATAAATAGATAAATAAATAGCTTCTCACGCTTCCAATATGGAGCCTTTTGTTAATGAAATGTTTTGTTCTCGACTTAGGAGAAGAGAATGCGAAGGTTTCTTCAACCACCCTGTCCAATTCTACGCTTGTTGTGTTCCTGCTTCAATTTATTCAGAATTTTGCCTTTTTTCGTACATTACTGTTACATGCCTTGTCACAAAAGTGATGCGTAAGTAAAAGGATTCTTTTAGCCCTAGCTGGACATGAAACTGCAAGACACTACCATTCGTAGATTAACTGAGTGAATTGTTTTCGTGTAACTCTTTGTATCCAGTTCCCTGTAGTTACTGCACAAATAAGGAAGCTTAATCTATCAAGATCACGCTGGGTTTCAAACGAAAAAGTTTAAAAGTATGAGACACTATAAGAAAAAACCGTCCGAGTTGTCCGGTGCGCAACGCCCACAGCCGCGCAGTTCAAACCTGGCTTTTATTAGCCACCTTACGCCCTCACTACGGGCTCTATACGCTGGAGCCAGGGATGAGAGACATTAACGACGTAAATACGGTCGGGGGGGGGGGGGGGGAGGAGCTATATAGGCTTTTCTACGCATCCCCCGACCCTATTTGGGCCGGACAAGCTCGCAAATACCAGGCTGTCCAATTATTCTTGTCCGGAAATTTCACCATTTTTAATTTTTCAACTTTATTGAAAAACAAGTCTAATCAACAATATAACCACCACAGTTATCCACCACAGTGGCCCATCGATTGGGCAGGTCGCCGATGCCCTTCGCCCAGAACTCCGGAGGCTGCGACTCGAAGAAGTCCGCGATGTCGGATTTGAGGTTGTCGTAGTTGGTGAATTTTCTTCCGACCGAATGGTGCTTCAGCGGGCGGAACAAGTGGTAGTCGGAGGGGGCGAGGTCCGGGGAATACGGCGGATGGGCAACCGTCTCCCAACCGAGCGTCGCCAACTTCTGCTGGGTCTTCTTTGGAGGAGGGACTGGCAGACGGCCACGCGGCTCTGCTTGTTGGCGTCCGTCAGACGGTGGGGGATCCAACGGGCCAGAACTTTGTGGTAGCCGAGTAAGTTGAGTCAATTGTGGATGGTGGACTTGCTGCAGCCGAGCGTCGTCGCCAGTTCACGGGTGGTGGCTTCCGGCTTCTCCTTGATACAGCGACGGACTTCGTCATCATCCACCGTATGGAATGGCTTCTGGATATCTCATTAGAGAAAACCGCAATTATGCTTATTGGACAACATCATCCTAAAAATTGTGACTTCCACTTAGGTAATTACAAACTTCAAATAACAAACTCTATACGTGACTTGGGTGTTGTATACTCTAATAAGCTATCGTTTGATGAATATATTGAAAAAATAGTTGCTACTGCTTCTGCTAAATCGAACTGCACACTAAGAGCCTTCCAAACTCGCGACATGGCTACATTACTTAGGCTTTTTTATATCTATGTAAGGCCCCTACTTGAGTATTGTACACCTTTATGGTCACCAACAAAGCAAAGTGCTATTAGTAAGATAGAGAACGTTCAGAATAGATTTACAAAACAAGTGTTCGTCAGAAATGGATTATTCGATGTTCCATACAATGAAAGATTGACTAGACTTGGTGCTACATCATTATCGCTCAGACGAATAATTTATGATCAAAACCTTGTTCACAAAATTGTTAACGATCACATCGACTTTGATAAAAACGATTTCTTCTCTTTTTCATCATTCAATGGCGTCACTAGGGGACATAGCCTACGTATTCAACCTCAAAAACCGCATTCTAAAGTCTTTCAAGGTTCCTTTATGACCCGAGTTGTCAAAACTTGGAACGAGTTACCCCCAACACTAATTCACTGTCTTTCTAAGACATTTAATTGCAAGTTAGAAACATTGCTGAAACAAAAAGGCCTTTTGTGATAATGACTGCAGCCTCTTCAGGGAATAGTAAATCAGAAAAAACAGAATTTTGCATTTTAAGTGATTCATTAAAAACAAGTATTAACGACAAAAAAGTTTAACCACTAGAAGAAAGAAATTCTTATTAAACGATCTTATTTACAATAATCAGTCTACTTCATAATGTTTAGTGCAAACGTTATACTGCACCACGCTTGGATAGTAAATATTTCGCTTCCTCCTCTGCTTTTTCAGCAAACGAAGTACAAATCCGAGTTGGAAAAACCAATTTCCACTTCATGCAAACCAAGGAAGAAGTCACTTTAGCTGATCTTTTAAAAACCAGCGTTTGGTGCAACCTTTTGTACTAACTATTCTGTATCACTTTTTGGCTAAATAGCATCTGTGTTTTACTTTTGCCAATCTTAAAAAAGCCAACTTTTGCTGCACTCTTTTGTGAATTTATTTTGTGTCTCTTTTGGCTTAATAAATGTTCTGTTCTGTTCTGTTCTATAGAAGGCCTCCCGCTGTGCTGCCTGTCCTCGAGGCTCGTGTCGCCGCTCTCGAAACGATTGAACCAGCGCCTGACTGTGCGTTGGGACACTGCATCCTCCTTGCACGCTCTGCAGATGTTGGCGACCGCGGTGCCCGTGTCGTTGCCCAGCAGCCGCTCGTAGTACACGAGCGTACGAATTCGACCTTGGTCCATTTTTGCCTGTACTGGTAGGTAGACGCGGCGACTGCGTCTTATATACCACTAGCGTGGAACTCTGGGGAACCTTCTAGAAGGTTTTTACACTTCCCTGATATTATAACACTTCTATGGGAAATTATAGAATTTTGAAAATTTTCGGACAGGAATTATTGGACAGCCTGGTGTCACTAGCTGCAGCGACTGGTCAGCAGAGGGATAGGCAGTATACCTTTGTCCTTTTCGAATTTCGAATAGTCGAATTTCGAATAAATTCGAATTTCGAATATTCGAATATTCGACTATTCGAAAAAAGTCCAATATTCGAATTATTCGATTATTCGAATATTCGAGAAAGTCCAATATTCGAATTATTCGATTATTCGAATATTCGAGAAAGTCCAATATTCGAATTATTCGATTATTCGAATATTCGAGAAAGTCCAATATTCGAATTATTCGTTTATTCGAATATTCGAAATTGGCCAATATTCGAATATTCGTTTATTCGAATATTCGAAGGCTTCGAATATCGAATATTCGAATAGTCGAATATTCGAATATTTTTTATCAATCTATTAACAAGTCAGTGGCACTCTTCTTCGAAAACCAGGGGAGTCTGACCTTATGATAAAAAACGATGTTTGAGTTTCGCGCGTCGCTCAAAGTGCGCCGAATTGTGTGTACATAATCTGACAAGAGAAATCAATGAACTTCCCGTGGAGATTTCCAAAATGACCTATTGCTTGTTATAAGGGTGTGTCTAAGAAGCACCGTAGTGGTCTTCAAATGTCCTGCGGGCATCAGGGTAGGTCAAAAATTACAAAAAACTGTAGCGCTTCAGTGCTAGCTGATAAGGCGAAAGTGACGCCTTGAATGGCCTTGAAATACTCAGAAATTAACATGCAGATGCTATAGAGCTTTAATTATAGTTAGATGTTAGAAATCTGACGATTTATTAGGTCAAATGAATCATTCACTGCAGTCGGGCGTGGATAGCGGGGAGAGGTCCAGGTTCGAATCTAGGCGAGTTGTTTACGGATTGCTGTGCGTTTTGGTAAATGTAGAACATATTCTCATTTTAACCATATTTACGAACATGATCGAAATGTGTTGCTTCAGTCCATCTCTGGGATGTGCTGATCAGTCTTCGGGTTCCTATAGAGAACGTTTTTCTTGTAAATTTTACTAATTTCAGCATCTCTTATAAAATGCATCATTTTTGACTCACTCCGTAGTATTCGTAGCATTTGCATATAACACCAAATACAGTACTAACCACTAAATTAATTAGTCACCTTCTTCACTGACGAGCCTCGGGGTAACTAATTATAAACATGTTTTGTATGAAGGCAGAGGCGAAACAAGACATGTTTAGTGTTGTTGTTACCATTGTTTTAGTTATTACTTGTTTTAGTTGTTGCTTGTTTTCCACTTGTGTTTGTTATAGTACAGTGTGATTTAGAGTTCATGTATACCCCAGGTTATTTCTAATTCTACTTCGTTGTTTAGACATTGAATTTAAAACTGTTTGAGTATTAAAATTTACATATGCTGGCAAACGCGTTCGGTGTTACCGTCGACCACAATAGGCGACGGTGAGTACGTGCGAGAAAAGGTGCAGAATAACCGGCCGCGTTGTACTATTGTGACTCCAAAAGTGGAGTGGAGGTCGATTTTTTTCGCCCAAACATCGCCTGTACTGTTATTTTGGATGCTGAGCACGAATATGGTATCCAATTTCGACAATTTGGCCGCTTACAATATTTCATAGTGTGTGTTCGTGAGTAAGGATGGAGTTGTCATGACCACTGATTTCGTCCTTTCCTCGCCTTAGGAAATTATTTAGGTTGCTGCCACGAATCTGTCATTTCTTTTTCTAAATTATCCATTTTTCGTGCACTACTTTCCATCTCAAAGTCGAAGACTGGAAAGCAAGTCTGATCACATATGTAGGTGAAGAAAGCGATTCTATGTACTCAAACTGATAAACTTGATAACTCATGAAAATGTGGAATCACGCGATCACGCGAAAACGTTTACTAGATTTGCGACCAGCACCTCAAATAGCCCTCTAGACGACGTTTGGGCGAAACCTGCTTTCGATCTCCGGAGTTGTGGGAGTACAAGTCCCTAAACCTAGCAGAGAGTGGTGGGGAGGCGATGGGCAGCAGAGGTGTGCGTTAAATTTTTTCGGTAAATTTTTAACGACCACTTTTTAACGAAAAAATTTTGCGTTAAAAAGATAAATTCGGTCAATTCGTTAAATAAAATGTCCCTTAGCTGCATTCAGTTCACTGGGGTGCCTCTCGGACAATCCCCCACAGTGCTCAATAGGTCACTTATAAGATTCCCACGGGAGGTTCATTGACCTCCCTTGTGAGTTGACGCGAAGTAAGCGCTGCAAGCGCGGCCCTCCGCTGCGCACCTGCTTCCTTGTAAACGGCCGTCGAGCGTGATGTGGCCATTCACGTGAATCGCAAGTGATTAGGGTTATGCCTGTACACAGATATTTTTACCTTCAGTATACTACGGGAGAAACTTCGTTTTGTATTTCTACCCCAGTTACAACAAGGGAACGATTAGAGCAGAAGGGGCTGCGGTAGGGAGGTAGAACTTTCAGGGGCCTAGAAAGCTCCTGCTTTCTGCCAGTAAAGACGTTGAAGAAGAGAGGAGGAGCAATGGCTATGGAGTACAAGAGCCAGTCATACTCCGTTTCCTATGAAAGTGAGCCATCCCCATTTTCGCTCTAACACTGTCCAAGTCGTAGTGTCTTGTCAGATTAGATTCCAACGCGGGTCCGTTTCTCTTCAACGGAGCTAGAACACAAACTGAATGCCATTCATGAGACTCCAGTGCGCCCTTTCTGCACCAGATCGCCTTTGTGTCATTTCTCCGCCCATGATAATCATTCTTTTGCCACCTGGAAGCTTCGCTATAACATAAGGAAAGATAGCAACCTATAGAGAAAGACCTATATAACACTCTAGCTCTGCCTACCCAAGGTGTTTCTCTCTTCTAGGTGCACGAATTCTTAGGGAAGCAAAGCGTGCTTCATTGCCATTATACCGCTGTTATTGTCCTTTGGTCTCATAAAGGAAAGGATGGAGCAGCCATCCATTTCCTTCACAGTGGGTAATAAAAAATAATTAAATGTCAACCACTGGCGACGACAGTAAATAATAGTGTTCATTTGATTATTCGAATATTCGACTATTCGAAATTCGATTATTCGAAATTCGACTTTTTGAAAATCGAATATTATTCGATCATTCGAAATTCGTAATTTCGAAAATCGAATATTATTCGATCATTCGAAATTCGAAATTTTGAAAATCGAATATTATTCGATCATTCGAAATTCGAAATTTTGAAAATCGAATATTATTCGATCATTCGAAATTCGAAATTTTGAAAATCGAATATTATTCGATCATTCGAAATTCGAAATTTTGAAAATCGAATATTATTCGATCATTCGAAATTCGAAATTTTGAAAATCGAATATTATTCGATCATTCGAAATTCGAAATTTTTTCCCAAGGACAAAGGTATAATAGGCAGCCGCATGGTCCCGTAACGATTTCCCTGAATTTCACTCCGAACTACGGTGGATAATACAGACGGGTTTTTTTCTGGCTGTAATTTTATCAAACCCTATAACCACTTTATTATTTTTCACGACCATTGAGATTTAGTCAAGATTACGGGTTATTCATAGTTAATTACAAAACTATTCACAAAAACAGGTCTATATGTAGAGAGAAGAAAACGGAGCAACTGGAAAAGTGTCTTACCTGTCTCTCCAATTTCTCATTTTCCTCCCTGAGCTCTTCAACCTTTTTCGCGGTTTCCGTCTCTTCTTGTCGCTTCTTTTCACGAGTTCTGAGAACAACATAAAGCAACCTATGGAGCCCGCATTAAAGCAGTGGAAAATCGCTACCTATTCACGGCCTCATTGTTCCGCCGTCTTTTCTCCGCGTAATCATCGTCTTTCTCTAGTGAAGGAATACGCACGACCCTTTTACGACCAGTCATCGTGAACGACTGTTGGATAGCAGACAGCACTCAGAACGAATAAGAGCGGCGGAACCTCGCCGATGAAAAAATTGCTCCACAGAGTCTGCAAGGTGGCGTGGATCCGAAGCAGCAACTGCGTACGCGATGAGCTACAGTATGCTGAAAAGGCGGTGATAGTGAGAGATGGGAGCCCACTGCCAGCGCTATGCATGTTGATATTGATATTTATTACATGTTACCAGCACATGTGTGACTAATAAGGAGAAAAATTGCGTAACACAGAACCATGGAAGAAAACTGAACAGCAACAGCATGTTCCACGTTCGGCCAGCACTCAGGCTAACGTTTCGGCGTTTTCGCCTACTTCAGAGCCTAGAATGAAACAAAATCAGTCCGAAAAACGGCACTATTGTACTTTACGGACTCCAGAGGACAAGGAGGGGTTGAAAAAAAATTTCGCTCAAACTTCGCCTAGGGGGGTTATTTGGGGTGCTGATCACGAATCTGGCATCCGTTTTCGTTTTACGCTGGAGTACTGTAGATTACGGTAGGTACCGGTGACTATGGCTGTCGAGGTCATGGTCACCGATTGCGAGCAATCCCATCCTTCTAAGCCATTCCTAGCAATCGGCTGCGTCCATGTTTAGCTTGTCAAAGACGTCCTTCAGCTTGAGGTCGCGCAGTTCTTCCTGGCGGCGGTTGTGGAACAGTGCCTGGAGGGCCATGATGCTTAGATTGCTATCTCTCGATTAAGCCTTCGCCTATCGAAGGGTTTTCCGCGAAAAATGGTTTTCCGCTGATTTGCGAATTTTCAGGCGATCGCTGCGGGACCACTTGCATGCTGTGCTCACCCATAGCACCACAGATAACCCCTATAGCCGATGTTTGGGCGAAATCGGTGATTATGACTTCGACAGCCTTAGTCACCGGTACCTACCGTAATCTACCGTACTCCAGCGCAAAACGAAATACGGATGTCAGATTCGTGATCAGCACCCCAAATAACCCTCATAGGCGAAGTTTGAGCGAAATCGATGATTATGACCTCAACAGCCTTAGTCACCGGTACCTACCGTAATCTAGCATAATCGGCCGAAATTTTAAAAACGGATGTCAGTTTCGTGATCAGCACCCCCAAATAACCCCCTAGGCGAAGTGTGGGCGGAAAATTTTTTTATCGACCTCTCCTCGTCCTCTGGAGTCCGTAAAGTACAATAGTGCCCGAAAAACTACTCCCCCTCCAAAAGGCATTTCATCTCGCAGAAATCGTTCGAGAAGACCATTAGACCAAAGAAACGCTGAATAGAGACCAGGATGGCTAGCCTTTGG
The DNA here is from genome assembly GCA_947359475.1 of Heligmosomoides polygyrus bakeri. Taxonomy (NCBI): domain Eukaryota; kingdom Metazoa; phylum Nematoda; class Chromadorea; order Rhabditida; family Heligmosomidae; genus Heligmosomoides; species Heligmosomoides polygyrus. The sequence continues at coordinate 4,105,363 of OX375869.1, forward strand.
CAAGTGGACCAGTGACGACATTTGCGGGTTTTGCCCTACACGGTCATGACCAAGGAGGTCCCTAAGGCTGGAGCTTCAGTCACCCTCGTCAACTTCCAGCTGCGGGTGCTCGGAGGACGCCATGCCCGGTAGACGTCACTACACTTGCCAAAAGGTTAGCCATCCTGGGGCCGGATTCATCAACAATTAAACCCATGGGTATGCGGGGTATAAGGGGTAGAGATAAGATACGAGTCATGTAGAGATAAGGCAAGAGTCAGAGACGCAGACTTCACCGTGGGTATCTCTACGCCCTATATCCGCGGTTTAGTCGTTGATGAATTCGGCCCCTGGTCTCTATTCACCATTTCTTGGGTCTCATGTTCTTTTCGGGCGATTTCTGTAAAATGAAATGGCGTTTGGGGATTAGTTTTTTTTCAGATTGATTTCGTCTCACTCTAGGCTCTTAAGAAGACGAGAACACCGAAACGGTACACTGACTGACATCAGCCCAAATCGATTTGTTTGACTACGAGAATCTCAAACTTGGGTAGCTAAACCAATAAAAAAACAATACCATCAATCGACCACGAACATAAGCAAAACTGAGAATAATCAGCAAGTGGAAACATAGATGATCCCATTCAACGTCAGCCTGAGAGTGCTGTCTATTCTACCAGTTTTGGAGTGCCTTGAGATACATATTATCTCTCAATATCATGAATACTACGCCAAGATCCATCGAGAGCCGAACGTCAAATCGAACATTCTTCTAAGTTAGCCTAAGACTTTTGAAATCAAACCGAACTTTTCCAAATCAAAATGAGCTCCTTCTACGTTAAACTAGAGACTCTCCAAAGAGTTTCGAATAATTTTTTGCTCAAGGAAAGAAGTTTTAGCTCATCTATCTAATAAGTAAACAAACTATTTGAAATTTTATAAATCGTAATTCAAAAAATAAAAATAAAATAACAAAGTAATAATAAAGTAAAAATTTAATTATAAACTATATTTTTATATTTTTTGAAGAAAATAATGGTTCAAGGCTTGTTTAGAGTAGAGACTCTTCCAAAGCGTTGGAATAATTTTTTGTTCAAGGAAAATTTTAGTGCAACTTTCTCTGAAGCTTTACAAGGGAACTGTCTGAACGGTACGCCGGAACGGCAAGAACGATTACCATAGGGAGAATCCCCGTCCTCCAAATAGTAACAGAACATGTTTTGTCTTTGCCGAACCCTTGAGGCAAACGAGTACGAGGGTGTAATGGTGATGGGTCCGCAGAGCGAGCTCTTCACGGCAGCGCAAGGTTTAGGTGTCAAGAACTGGGTGGCGCAGTGGTAGAGGTTCCTGTTCGTGAGGTCTAGGGTTCGGTTCCCATGCTATGTCGCATCTTTTGCACCTTTACCATAGTATCGGGTTTCCATAGAGATTAACATATCTGAACCTGTTTTTGGAGTTTGCTACGGTAAGATGTTTTTGTTACTTACTATTTGTCGACATCTCGTAATTCACCAGCAATGTCCGAAGTATGCCAAATACGATTATATATGAAATATTTATGAAATAACTTCACCACCAATGATACACAGGCACACAGTGCATAAAACAGTAAGACTGATCACAGTAGGTGCAACGTATGAAAGGTACAGTTTCTTCACATCCTGACTCATCACATGGGCCGAGGTCTTCCGGGAATGCCATTCCACTTGGGTTTTCGAAGCAACCAAGATGTTGGTGATGATGATGTTGATGACGATGCTTCATTTTCATTTTTTCAAAGAGATCTAAAGCACTGGCTAGTACTTTTTCTGGTGCGAGATTGCTTCACGGTTCCTGCCCAGTGGTACTCCGCTGCAGCCCAAGCCTGGAATCGCGATACAGTCCACATTCCCCGGCTCTCAAACTTCTATAGTATAACAATTCTAGTATAGCCAAACCTTTTCCTCCGAAACGATCTGTCCTCCCGAAAACGTGATAGTGCCTCCACTGGTTAGTGGTGTCGTGACTCCTGCACAATCCTCTTCTGGTTGAAACTCTTGGTCCTCTTCTTCCAGTACCTCCAACTTCTCCACTTCGTCGGTTTCCAGCTGTCGCAGTTCGAAATCCTGTAGGATACTTGCTATCCTTTCCGCCAGCTTCATCTCGTCTCTCGAAGGGACAGCATCCAGTGGAGATCCGCACTTCAGTATCAGTAGGTGAATGACCACTTGAGGGTGAGCAGGCATTGTAGAGTCAGTGTTGGCGGCAGCAGCTTGTTATAATCGTGCGACTTTGTAAGCATAACAGAGGCGAGAATATTGATCGAGGTGGTAGGTCAAGTTGAAGATCATGTAGTCGTTGTTACAGGATGTTTTGTTACGATCAAAACTCTTGCGCCAGGCGGGACTCGAACCCGCATCTTCTGCTTTCCGGGCAGCGATGTTCGCCTTACACCACCGGCGCTGTTTGATCGCACGTAACATCCGCGATATCCTCCAGGTCTGTCAGCACCCACCCGTGATACGGGATGGGCCGGCCGCTGATATCAGCATGGAACCGGTTAAGCTGGAGACCTTACTAGTAACAATGCTTTAACACATTTGCTTAAGCCTGGAGTGGCTGGTAGAGAGGCTACATGTTGTTACAGGATGTTTTGTTACGATCAAAACTCTTGCGCCAGGCGGGACTCGAACCCGCATCTTCTGCTTTCCGGGCAGCGATGTTCGCCTTACACCACCGGCGCTGTTTGATCGCACGTAACATCCGCGATATCCATCCGAGATCATGTAGTCCCCTCATACACTGTGAGCACACTGGTGGCACTGACCTCACCGACGCTAATAAGTTGCATTTGAAGCATTTTTCTGGCATTCTGCCGCTGTTTCATGTTGTTCCTGTGTCAAAATTTCTTATATTGACAATGAGAACAATTTATTGGAGTGAAAGTTTCATACAAAATCGCATTTGGCATATTTCGGGCATTGCTGGGGAATTACGAGATGTCGACCAATAATAAGTAATAAAACCATCTTACTATAGCAAACTCCAAAAACAAGTTCAGATATGGAAATCTCTATGGAAATCCGATACTATGATAAAAGTGCAAAAAAGCGACGTAGCATGGGAACCGAACCCTAGACCTCACGAACGTGAGGCGTGCCCTCTACCACTGCGCCACCCAGTCCACAATATCGGGATCTTGGGCTGCCGTGAAGAGCTCGCTCTGCGGCCATTCAACCATGACACCCTCGTACTCGTTTGCCTCAAGGATTCGGCAAAAACAAAACATGTTCTGTTACTATTTGGAGGACGGGGATTCTCCCTATAGTACTCGTTCTTGCCGTTCCGGCGTACCGTTCAGGCAGTTCCCTTGTTAGTTTTTCTAAATAAATAGAAAAATTGTTGTTTAGAAGTTTTATAAATTATATTTCAAAAAAGAAAAAGAATGTAATAAATAAAAATAAAATTTAGTTATAAAATTATTTTTTGAACATTTTTTTCAAAGGAATTTTGAGAAAACAGAAATTTTATAAATTACCTTTTGAAAATCAAAATTAAAAATTAAATAAAAGTTACAAAATTGCAAAAATTTTTATATTTTTGAAGAAAAAATAATGGTTCAAGGCTTGTTTTAAAAACCAGAAAAGTGGCTATTTTTAGTCCTAAAAAATAGATTGCGCCATGCTCTCTTCCAAGGCTTCGCGATTTTTATTCGACTTACAGCAAATTTTCTGCATAGGGTTTCACATCTGTAAGAACAAAATCAACTGCAAAGAACACACATATCCTCACTTCGATGGTTTATGTAAGCGGCATTTATGCTATCAATCAAATAAAAATTGTGACGAGCTTTTCAAGTCCATGGTGCGATCTGACCTTTTAATGCGCTATACGCTTGCTTCTTTGATGTGCTTTAAGGCAAATTTTAGTTGGTTCTTTTTCTACAGAAAAAATTTGTAGATTTATTACACTTATTGGGTCAGGTTAATAAGAAAACAATTTCAAAGAAAGTACCAAATTTTCCTTGAACAAAAAATAACAAAAAATTATTCTAACCATCTTAGTGAGTCTGCTGTTTAAATTCAGAAGTCTCAGGCTAGCTCAGAAAACTCTTCAACTTGATTTGAAATTGTCCAGGTCGACGTGAAAATCGTACGCTAATGATGTTTAAAGCCATGTAGCCGTCTAACCCACAAGTGTGTTAGGCTCTCAGTAATGCGATGAGGTGAGAAAAACACCTCGGGAATATACAATCACGAGAAAGTGCAGTTCATTTAGCGCTCGGGCGTTTGGCGAGTGGAGAACGTTTCCGTAGTTACCGAGCCAGCTGGCAATGGGAGGACGAGAGAGTGGCTAGGCAGCCGATGGCCGGTCGGCCGACTCATCGTCAACGAGCAGCTTTCCCTTCGCCGACATCGGTCGATTCTCTGGACGTTACTACCAGCTAACTCGGACGATACCTTCATCGAGCTCCTGAAGGCGAGTTGAGGTACCTGAAGGTAAGGCTTTGTTTTTCCAGAGGATTGACAATTCTCCCCCCCCCCCCCCCACTAGGATGCTCTACAGCTGAACCACCGCCCTTTCCTAGAAAAACGTTTCAGAAATGATTTCTAAAGGTTGCATAGCTTTAAAACTTGGCAGTAAATGCTCCTCATAAAATCTGCTCAGAAATGGAAAAAAGAGTTGATCTCTCCGTTCATTAATATCTGCTCTGCCAGTGTGCGCCATGCACTCCAACCCCTTCAGAATCTCGATGCACTTCAGTGCTTATAGAAGTTACCTAAAGCTCATATAGACAGCAATTCCTCTTTGGAATAGGACTTGCATTGGTTGAATGCGGAAGAAAGATGCTTCACCGGTGAAGACGTCGATCAGCACTTCAAGCACGTACGCTGCAATAGTGCTTTCCACTAGCCCTGTGTGGAATAAAAGGCAAGCATCAACGTAGTTATTTCCTTGGGATGCGCCATAAGGATAAGGATAAAGGACGGCGTTATTCAATCCCTTTCGGGATGCGCCACGCATTCAACTTCTACGGGATATCGTGGAGGCGTGTTGAATGCGTATTTGGCCATACAATTACTTGCGGTGGCCAACCGATGAACAACTCAGCGCTTCATCCTTCCCAGACAGGTCTGGTACCAATTCACCGATCCCAGAGGGATGGAAGGCTTGGTTGGCCTGGGCGGGCGGGAAATCCGAACCAGGAACCTGGCATCGGGTGCAGGCGACAGTCGGCGCCTCCTCCGACTGCGCTGCACGCGCCCTGCGGATGCGCCATACCCTTCATTAATATAATATAGTAACAAAGATTATAAGGGATGAAGGTTGGTGTCTGACAACCTCTAACGGAATGCGCCACGCATCCTACATACTACGGTATGTCGTAGAGCCAACCTGACTGCGCGTTTGGCGTATACATACATTCACTAGCGGTGGCCAGCCGATGGACAAGTTCTTCCAGACCCCGGAGGATAGGAGGTTTTTTTGACCTGGGCAGGACCCGAACCAAGAATCTTGATTCGGAAAGCAAGCAGTTACCGGCGCTTCCTCGGACAGCGCTTGCACGCGTCCGTCCTCAACGCATTATAATGGCCTAATATAATAGTAACAAAATTCCTATTTCCTTACTTAGAGCAAAATTTTATTACTTAATTTAAGAAACCCTAATGGTTTAATTACCCAAGTTTGAGAATGGTGTCGTTCGTGTTGGTGGAAACGGAGAACCAGGAAGTGCTGATGAATCTAGTTTAATACTTGACTGGTAACTCGCTGAAATTCACCGTAGCCTCCGACATCCGTCGTTTGTTCGCGCGGACATACCTGGACATCGATGGTAATTTTGCAGCCGACGTGACCTTTAAGAAACAAAAAGGCAAAAACCTCAAGTTAGGGTTTTTGTCGAGATCGCGCCATGCATTTGTCAGGTGTTTCACAACGCTTTCATGGTTTATTGCAATGGTTGCCATTTATGCCATAGAATTTTACAGCGGATAAATCTATAATACTTTAAATATTACTCTTGTTAACCATTATTTCAATTAATAATTTTGCTTACGCAAAATTCCATAAGAAAAGGTTAAAGGAAGGCGTTGGCCAATCCTAGTTTGGGATGCGCCGCGCACTCTATTTCTACGGCATGTCGTGGAGCTAACTTGAATGCTTATTAAACCCATAAAAAGACCTACTGTGGCTAACCGACGGACTAGTTGTGACAGCTCTTTAATCATCGCGAACCCTAATGGTAAGTGTAAGTCTGTCACCAATTCATCGACCCCAGAGCGATATAGCGCTTGATTGGCCTGGGCGGGACCCGAAATAAGAAGCTCAATTCGTGATGAACAGGAAACGGGAACCTCCTATGACTTCACTACCTCAAAGGGTATCTTGAACAGGTACATAAATGTCGTCAAAGTGGCCTACATACGGAGGCGGGACCGCACAAGTCAATCACAGTCAATCAGAACTGGATCACTCGAACACGCATCATCCAACCAGGGGCCGGATTCATCAAGCGCTTACCGCCCTCTAACGGTTAAAATACTGCCAAACCTGACGATAGAAGAATGTCATATCAGCGGGTTTGGCGGTATTTCCACCGTTAGAGGGCGGTAAGCGGCTAATAAATCTGGCACCGTACCTACCTACACTTTTTGTCTGAGTGGTACGTCCAGACAGTGTGGCCTGATTGGTTTGCTGAGTTTCCGCCTCCGCGTGTAGGCCACATTGCCGACTTGTGGGATGATTTCATTTGGACTGTACAAGCAACCACTCTCCTTATCTGAGCGCGTGAGAAATGAGAAAATTACCCCAATTCAGCAGCTAATTTTCAGGTGATTGAGCCATGTCCGCGCTGGTCACCTGTCCACACTGCGACCGACTCTACACTCATCACTCACTGCCTCTCCACGAATCCAAATGTCAGGAGAATCCGAAGGCAGGCGCTCGTCTAGCAGCGGTTGTGGCGGAGTTGTCATCGAAGAGAACGACGAAGCCGCTGCTGCGGCCGAGAACACGCTCGATATCTCGACCGGCTGGAGGTAACGAATTCGTCACGTTTTCGTGAAAAAGTGGATTTAGAGAGTCAAATCTCGCAGCTGGAGTTTTTGAATTCTTCTGCCTCTTCAGCTCTAGTAGGGCTAGTTCTACGCTTGGTTGGAACATCTGGAAGCGAGTAGTTCTTCCGCTCCACTAGGCGTGTTTTGGACGACGGTTTTCAACTTCTGGAGCCATTAGAAGCACCGAATTCTGCCTTCGCCCAGCTGTAACGACCCCTCGAAAGCCTTCCATTCGAACGGCAAACGCTCCCTCGAGCCCATTTCGGTGCAGTGTGCGAACGTCTCCGGAGAGCTGTCGGCCAGCGATACACGGCGCTTAATGGAGGCTACAAAAGGCCGTGTCTGTGCTATTAGGTTGTAACGAAATAAATGGCACTGAACCACTGTAAATTTAAACAGTTAATATCTCGGCTTGTAGGCAAGGTTATTAAAAGGTTATTAATCGAAATATAAACCTTCTGATTCTACACATCATTGCCAACGTGACACAAGCTTTTTTATCCCAGTAGCATAAAAATCAGAAGTTCTGGAACTGACGAAATCTTCGAAGGCACTTTCGGCATCCTGTTGGTAATTGAATATTTTCCCTACCAAGAAGTCGCCGAGATGCTTGAAGAAATGGTAGTCTGTTGGGGAGAGGTCGGGAGAAAACGGAGGATGTGGTAGAGTTTCAATGCTCAGCTCATTCAATTTCTGCAACGTCATTCGTGCTACATGGGGGCGAGCATTGTCGTGCAGGAGGAGAACTCGCCTTCGGTTTACCAAGGCCGGCCGGATATCCTTCAACTTTTTCATCATTTCTTCAATTTCAATGCAGTACTTCTCTGCCGCGATGGATTCACCGGGAGGGAGGAAGCTGTGGTGAATAATTCCCAGCGAACACCACCATACTGTCACCATTACTTTCTTTTGGTGCAATTCCGGCTTCGCGAAAACCTTGGGGCTCTCATCGCTGTCCACCCACTGTGCCGATCGTCGCCTGTTGTCGTACATTATCCATTTCTCGTCACAGGTTACGATGCGATCAAGGAATGGGTCCGTTTCGTTCCGTAGAAGCAGTGCGGACGAGATCTCATATCGTCGGTTTCTTTGCTCCTCAGACAGCTCGTGAGGCACCCATCTTTCCAGCTTTTTGGTCTTTCCAATTTCCTTCAGATGCCGGGCAGCTGTGTTGTGACTGACGCCAAGAACCTTCGCTATCTCCCTGGCACCTTTGTGTGGATCCTCCTCTACCACATCTCTCAGCTTGTCCTCATCAACATCACTATGCCTCCCACGACCTTCATGTTCTTCCAAGCTCTCATCTCCATCCCGGAACTTCTGATACCAACGATACGCCGTCCGAATTGTGGAACATCCTTGACCGAATGCGGCGTTGATCTTCTCGTCAGCCTCCTTAGCTGTAGTGCCCAGCTTGAATTTATACAAGTAAATGCCTCGGATTACCCTTTTGTCCGTCTGCAAAAAAGTAAATGAAACTCTAAAGTTTTCCCACTTTTACATAGAAAATTTGGTACTCACCGGTAGAGCAAAGTTTGCGCTTCTAAATGATATGCCACATGTTACGGTTTGTTCTTGATCAAACGCGTAAAGACGCGCCAAAAAATGGCGCGAGCCAGTGCCATTTAATTAGTTACAACCTAATAGTTGTCATTGTTGCTGTTTGTTTACTGGTCACCTCCTAAGTCTTCAGATGGCGCCTCCTCGGCCCGTAAACACATCATTCCGCTTGCTTTTCAGTGGAACAGCGACTTTGCTGCGTGTGTGGAGAACCGTTCACCGAGCAGGAGATTGCCTCACACGAGAGAAAATGTATGAATGGTAGGTTACTTGACGCTAAACTTGCTATAAAGAACAAGCGTCATGGCTGGGATGCGCCACGCATTCTACTACATCTACAAATTGACCTTCAGCCTCGGAAAGCTTCGAAAATCTGCGTATTTTCAGTAGCCCAGGCAAGAAAAGTTAGTTAGAAACTGCCACCTGTGACACCTACCAACCCGCGTTGGTCAGCAAGTTGCTCGAGTGAGCGCCAGCAACGTCTCCTTTCGTCCCTGTCGCGTGCCAGAGTGCTCCAATGTATTCTGCACACTTGAAAGACATAAAGGCCGTTCACGAAAAAGTCTGATCGACGCGTTCGAGGGTGTCCCGGTTTTCTCTTGACATCACGCGGAATCCAGTCGGTGACGGGTCTCGCTTGCGAAGCGTATTACGTGGCCGGCCCATCTAAATTTGGAGGACTTGCAAGAGTTCTGTTTAACCTTAAAAGAGTCAAGCTTGTTTAGAAGTGTTCAATTTGATTTGAAAAATAAGCAGTTTGATTTCAAGGTGTCCAATTTGGGGAACTACGGTGTTGACAAGACGGTACTTGCCTTCTCCATCGATAGCGTCGTGTTTAATCCAGGTAGTGGAAGTGAATTCAGAAACCCCCTGAGAAGTAGAATTCATGGCGCATCCCATGAAAGGACCCCGTTCTTTATTCTGAGCTTTTTCGGTGTAAAATTCCTGTAAACGCTCTATGTTTAGAGTGGTCGAACACCTGCGAACGACTGGCTTCACGCTTCGAGTCACGCACCCCGACTCCGCTTCTGATTCCGTCGGTCGACGGAACGAGCGACGCTCGACGCCTCAACGAACACGCCACCGTGCAGGCTGCTCGAGCGCAGACACTGCGCTGTCGGCGCTGCAGCAGCAAGGTGCCGCTGCGGCTCGCCGAGCAGCACCGTTGCACGCGGTTCGAGCCACCGGTGGAGTTCTTCTTCTGATGCCCAGCGATGTGCTTCCGAATCTTCCTACATATTTCCTGGCGTCGTATTCTGAATGGAAGGCCCTTATCTGACGGGGTTCAGGCCAATAGAAGCTCTCTTCAGATTGGAGGGGTTTGTATAAACGTCATTCACCTACTCAAAACGTCGCGTCTTCTTTTGCTAAAGCGCGTCTAAGGATTACTGTAGGTTTGAGAGTCAGTAGTCAAGCGCTGCGGAGTCCTAGTGGTTGTCTTCGCAACAGAAGTTGGTGATAATGTCGAGAAGAAGCACCGCGACGGTGCGGGAACGCGCTGTTGCCCCTACCGTAATCGCAGCAGCCAATCAGATACAGACAGGGCACACAGCGGCCAACCATGTGCCCTGCCTGTATCTGATTGGCTGCAGCGGTTACGGTAGGAACGACGGCGCGCTCCCAAACCACGTGATGTGGCTTCGCGACATGTATCATTATTTGTAGAAATATTTCATACATTCCCAGCAGGCAACCGGTAGCTACAGCAGAACTGACTACTAGGGGGAATTCGCCCCGAAAACGATAGATATTGAATGGATTGATCGATAGATAACGACCAATCGATACTGTCTGCTTGTTGTCTTTTGACAGTCATTGTTACTGTCACTCAACGTTTTGTCATTCCCACGAGGAGCACTCGGACTTATCGTTAGTCAAAAATCAATAGTATCGATCGAGATTTGTCGCCCGATCGATAGCGTTCACCTGGTGTGAGATATGTCCATCGGCCATCATAACCACGTGATACAACATTTAACTCTGGGCAAAGTTCGATAATGCCGCCTGATATGTGAAACCGCTTGACCGGTCATTAATTTTAAGCAGACGAACGGACGGACAAACAGGCGGATGTGTTAGTTCTTCACCCTATATGTCTGTTCATAGTCCACGACAGAAGCAGCAGGAGCCACTAAGTCGCATGTGCAAAATATGCGAATCGATTAGTGCCCGAGCGATCGCTTGTCAATAATTGATATTCGTTCATTGCCTGAACGACCAACCGTCCCTGTCGCTTTCGTCGCCGACTATGAACAGGCCCTAAGGTGGGCTTCGTTGCGGTAGATCAATTCATCAATTTCCAATGGTTTTTATTGAGGCCGTCCTTGACCATCAAATTCAACTTTAATAGTTCCTCTGTCAAATGGTAATTATGAGGACAAGTCAATAATATTGATCGATTCTGCACGGTCGATTAATATCGTTCACTTGCTACCGGTAGTGTCCAGCAGCTCACGTGAATCCCATCTCGACAGTCATCTTTGAACAAAAATCAATAAAATCGATCGATAGTGGATGCTCGATCGATACACTTCACTTAATTTAAAGCCTGTCCGCCGCTCATCGTAATCATGTAGTACCCACAACATAGTTAACCCTGAGCAAAGCTCGGTAATGCCGACTGAGATCTTTTCACTGGCCATTAATTATGCGTCACGGTGGACAGACAGACGTACAGACAGACAGACACCGGAGTAGTCCTGTTATCTGACCAACCGCTTAACTGGCTTCATACCGTTCATCTCTGCTGGGGGTTGATTAATTGGGAATTACACGAGTGAATTGCCCGGTGGGCAGTCATCACAGCAAGCGCACATCATCGATCGACTGGCCATTATCGATCGGTTTTATCGATCTTGACAAGAATTTCGGCACCGAAAATGTAAATTGCCGTGGTTTTTTCGATTGCTTACCTAACATTTTTTCGATCGAGAATATTTGCATTGTTATAAGTTCAGACCTTTTGTCTCTTCCAAAGCGCGTTCCCACCTGTGATGTAGCGTCGTTATTCGATTACTTTAGATTTAATAAATGTATGGACATCTCCAGATTTCCCTCCACACTGTTTGAAGGCTGGAAGGATAAAGGGCGGCATTGTGGAATACGCCATGCACTCCATTCCTAGGAGATATCGAGAAAGAAGAGCGATTGCATAATTCACCTTGACAGTAGAATAAACATCAGAAACCACATAGTGGTACTAATCGTTAATGTGGCCTACATGGGGAAAAGAGGCGCATAAGGCCAACCAGCCCGCAAAGAATGAATGTGCCGCCATGGGAGGAGTTTTTGGCCAGTGATCTGAATGGCTGCGATTGGCTGGGCGTTCCAGCCTCATCCATGTAGGCCACATCAACGACTAGCTCCAAGAAACCACAAGCACTTCATCGGCAAGATTCAGGCAAGCAGTTAAACTCTAGAAGACAGGAAAGACATATTCGGTTAGATTTTCAAGAAGGCCAGGACATAAGAAACCTGATGATGCATAAAGTCAGAGTGTGACAGACGTATAAACACTTTATTCCATGCGTAAATGTCTTTGAAGGAGCGTATAATTGCAGTCGATAGTTGCGCTTCTCGTCTCGCTGGTTCGCCTTCCGGTGGAAAGACACTTCTCGATCACCTTCTGAGTCCGTAGTAGTAGAAGTAATGGGTTCGCACAAAGTGAATCGCCGCCTGGAATGGAGGCGGCTGTAGGCTGGAAACAATACGGAAGAAATCAGCAGCACCTGTCTGGTCATCATACGTAGAATTCGTTGCCTCCCTGCAGTGCCTCCTGGTTCATGACCGTCTTGGAGACCTCGTACGACGACGTACCACGTCAACACAGAGCGTAGCAGCACAGCAGCAGAATCCCCACCACACACGCCGCCGATGCGGCCGCCGCCAGCCACTGCTACAGGACCATCTGGACTGGAATGAGAGGATTGACATACATATGGGCGAGGGTGAGCTTGACGAAACAGCTAATGCAAGAACTTCAACGAGTAGCATGAAACGAGCGGTCAAGTATAAATAAATTGAACAAGTCGTTAAAGTGGCCTACATAGGGATGAGAAGACCAATCACAGCCGATCCTAGGAATACGAAGCTTTGCATAATCCATACATGGGTTAAGTGAAAAAAAAACAGGCCGATTAGGTTAAGAACTGGTACACGTCGTTAATTTGGCCTACACAAGAAGGCAGCGTGTGCCAGCCAGTCAGAGAGCTAGACGCTTCGGTCAATTAGGTGACTTGCGGTACACGCCCATCTGGTTGGCACGCCCATCTGCAACTGCCTTATTGGTCGAGCGCGACCTCTTCACCATATACCACTCCACATTAACCACCTCTGTCGAAATATTTATTTAGAGCGTTTTTGGAAATAAACCGAACAAGTCGCTAATGTGGCCTACATGGGAGAAGAGAAGACGCCAACCAATCACAGCCAATCAGAGACCACTGCACATGCGGTAATCAATAAAACCCGCTATGGGCACGTGCCGCGTCTGTGTGGCACACCAGTTCGATGTGACCTGATTAGCCATGTTCTTTTCCCTTCTCATGTAGGCCACTTTAACGAATTGAAATTAAATATTTACAAAAATTTTAGAACAAGTTGAAACAAGTCGTCAATGTGGCCTACATGAGGAGGAAAAGGCGCAGCCAATCACAGCCAATCCTAGGAATGCGAAGCTTCACTGAACTGAAAAAGAACGGGCCGATTAGGTTAAGAGTTGGTACAAGTTGTTAACTTGGCCTACATAAAAAGGCAGCTGCGCCAGCCAATCGCAACCAGTCAGAGAACTACACGCTTCGGTCAATTAGGTGACTTGCGGTACACACCTCTCCGGTTGGCACGCCCATCCTCATCTGCCTTATTGGTCTAACGCAAGCCCCTCACCATATACTATGTAGTCCACATTAACCACCTGCATCGAAATATTTACAGCATTTTTGGAAGTAAACTGAACAAGTCGTTAATGTAGCCTACATAGGGAGAAAAGAAGACGCCAACCAATCAGAGCTAACCAGAGACCAACTGTACATGCTGGAATCAATAAAGCCCGCTATGGACACGTGCCCCGTCTGTGTGGCACACCAATTCGATGTGACCTGATTGGCCATGTTCTTTCCCCTTCTCATGTAGGCCACTTTAACGACTTGTATTTGAATATTTATAAAATTTTTGGAACAAGTTGAAACATGTCGTTAACGTGGCCTATATGTTCAGAGAGAATTGTTCTCAAAATTCAAAATTGAACCCTTAAAAACGCCTTGAAAAACAGGCGCTCAGGCGATAACCCATACGTCAATTAACTCAACATGATTATTATAAATCGCTACGATCCAGTCGAGTGCTTGGCGCGATCTCACCTTGTAATACACCATTACATGATTGCAGCTTTTCTGCGCTTTGAAACAAAATTTTAATTATTATTTGTTTTTAAAAAATCACTTTTACAGATATACAATTTCAAAAAGTGCATTGAAATACTGAGGCAGGTGAATTAAAATGTTTCAAAATATTACTGAAATATTTCTTGAACAAAATATTATTCTAACCCTTTGGAAAGTCTCTAGTTTAATCAGGAAGACGCCGTCCGTTTTGGTTTGGAAGATGATCAGTGTGATTGCAAAGGCTTTAGGCTTGTTTAGAACAGTGTCCAATCTGACTTGCAAAGTCTCCAATTTGACGCAAAAATGGAATAAAAATAAGTCCAGAACCTTTAGGAAAGCATCTCTGCAAGTGACCAAATCGATTTATTGATCAGTATTGATTGAATACCAGCGACTAGTGACTTGAATTCTGAGGCCCTTAAGGCCCCGTTTATACTTCGTCGCGACGCGACGCGACGCCACGTGTAGTGGCCATATTGATTGTGCGACGCGATCGATCAATTTGGCCTCATTGCGTGGCCATCGACAAAGTATAAACAGGGCCTAACAGTCCGGCGAGCAGAGGTCGTGATTACATTCGACGCCATCTGAAGTGAAGGCAAATCTTGGAAGGCGAGGACGGAACGTGTGAAGCCACGGAGCTGGAAAGGGCTGGAGTGAGTGTCCACGCTGAGGGACGTGGACGATCACCATGTGTGCACAGGTCGGAGCAACGTGGTGGAGGCTCGCTCCCCGGGGCTGCCACTCTTCCCGCTACGTCTCCACGGCTAGGTGGTTCCGTAGCTAGCCCGAGCCCGATGAATTGTCCGGTAAGTCAGTGGCCGTTCTCCTGTCCAATGAATATCCCCGCTTAGTAACGTTAGGTCGTTGTTTAGGTGTGTCGTAAGATATTTGCCGCCATCGCGCTGACGCTACTCCTGGAGCACCACACCACGGAGGCACAGGAGCCCTTCAAGGTTAGTGGTTCTCCTTTGACTGAAAGTGACCCATAGCAGAATTACAGTACGGCGCATACGCTCTGGTCAAGAGAACGCTAAAACCGAAAAGAACGCTTTGGAGCGTTACAAAGCGGCTTTTTTAAACAACTTTTAAAAGGTCAAGTAGTTGTGAAAATAAACACATATTTGAGCTCAGGAGCTCGAGCCCTGCCTTTTGACATATAAACCACAGTGGAGTTGAACGATGCATATAGGCCCGTCAGAATCAATCGAGTGGGCGCGACAACCTGTAGAGCGAGCGAGCGACAGCTTGTAAAGGGAGCGTTCGAGGAGTTTTATCGGAAATTCTCAGCCGCCCTACTCAGGAATTGCTCAAAGACTGTCCAGTTGGCTTTGGAGCGCGCCGTGGACAATGCATATAGAAGCGAACCTATCAATCGCGTGGGCGCAACCGCTCGCAAATTGCATGTGAGGGCATTTCGGAGCGCGATAACTCTGTAAAGTGCGAATCTTTCCGACTGCGGCTCGACTGTTTTGTAGGCAGCACAAGGTGCTTGAAGTACTCTAAAACACAACGATGTAGCTCATGAAGAGACTAAATTACAGCGGTGCGAAAATGCAGGTGAGGCTTGTGCGATCCAGTTTTTTTTTTCGATCTCGGTCGACCACTACGGGAAGAAGCGACGAGCTAACGCCAGACGAATGCGTAGGCAGGAAAATCAGCTCACGACGAAGTGCCCACAACTCTCCAGCTGCCTAACCTGCCTTAAGGCCGCCACAGACTTCTGCGGCGCCGCACGGCGGCGCCGCTGCCCTATGCTTAACCATAGGGCAGAGACGCAGAGCTCGCCTCCAGCGGCGCCGCTCGGCGGCGCCGCAGAAGTCTGTGGCGGCCTTTAGGCTTATGGTATACTCCCGTCCGCTGCAGCGACGCGGGAGTGCACAGCGACGCGACGGTTCGCGATGCGCGTCGCGAGCCGTCGCCATCGCTGAGGCCTATGTCATACCTTCGCTCACCCCGAGCGAAGGCGACGAACAGAGCGATGAGCGAAGTCTCTTCGCTAGCGTGAAGCTAGCGAATAGGCGCGCAGTTAATAGCGTTGTGTGCAGCTGCGTCGTAGCATCGCTACCGATGCTGGCCGACGCTCTGCTCAGCTTAGCGACGCGGTCGCATCGGTAGCGATGCCGTATCGCTCGAAGGTATGACACCCCGCTAGCGAGGCTTCGCTAGCGGTGGATCGGAGAACTGCTACAGGCGTCTGCCCCTCCACAACGTCTGATACCGTCCCTTCCCCAATTATGTTAGTTGTCCATCGCCTTCGCTAGCGAAGAGCGATGGTATGACATAGGCCTGAGGCTGAGATAGTGCACGCAGTTCTGCAGACGGAGACTTTGCAGAATTTTAGCGATTCAGCTGATCCAGTGCAGTGACGAAATCGTGCTTTGTCCATCACATCCACCGTGAGTCCTGTCGTGAATTCGCTCAAGAGCCCTTTATACTAAATGAGAGCATTGTGCTGCATGAATGTTCAGACAAATGCAGCGGGGGAGCGGGAGGTATAGGCAAAGGAATCAAATGCCACAATCGCCGTCGGACACCCAATCTACGAGTCTTCACATGCTCATAACTCCTCCAATTTAGATAGCTACATATTTTGAGAAAGGTTTGACATCATTCTTTTCACCTCTTTGAGATCTCCACAATCATTTTTATAACTTCACCAGAAAAAGGGTAAAAATCCATCTGAAGCTGGAGTCTCTGATGTTAGTTGAATCGTAGGAAAAGCTGAATTCAGCCGCCTGAGCGTCCGTCGGAATGTTGCTCGCGATTCAGCTACAACCAAGATGTCGTCGATGTATCGCCCAAAATATAACACTCTTGGAGATAAAGCTGGTCGCTCAAGATGGTCAATGAAAACGATGGCGAGCAGCGGTCCCATTGCTAGGTTTATTCGCTACATGTTGGCGCGATTTGACCACTATCGCCAAGATTCAGTCCGCCTGCACTAAGGAACTTATAAAGATGCCTTTTAGGCTCTGCTATTGCTAAAAGGAAGCGGCTATGAAGTAGATGTATCCAAGATATTGTCTGCCTAAAATCAGATTTAAGGCGAAGAGTGAGTGAAGAATGCTGGCGACGTCTGATCGAGTACCTTACAGCTAGTTGTGGATTGCTTCGATCATGCGTTGTACAAAGGTTGCAACAAAAATTTAGACAGCTCAAATCTGCGTCTCATAAACCTTCATAACCCCTCAGTCCACCCTACCCTCACGATGTACCATCATTGATGACAACCTTGTGGACGAAGATATACGAGCGACAGTGAATTCGGTGCCTAACTTTTGTCCAAGATCAAGATTTTTCGAACAAGTGAAGAATGAAATCGTTACCGCAATTCATAAATTTTGGTACACACAAAGCTGCAAGGAACAAATTGGGTCAAGTGTTTACACTCTTCAAGAATCCCTTCGAAGGTCTCTACCGTTCCCTTGTTTTTACATCCGTATTCCGTATCGCTCTCTGAACTTTCATCTAGAGTTGCTGCATTAAAGCTTGAGATTCTTTAAGTATTTGACGAGCACAAGAACCGCGCTACGACTGATAATGTGACAACGAAAGAACGAAGAGGGCTACGGAAAGAAATCAGCTCGAAGAATTCATTGCGATTCTCAGTCGGAGACAAATGCGGAGGCTTTGTTGTAATGTCGCAGGAACGGGATATTGCTCTCAGCGAAGCTGCCTTATCGGATACTAGCACGTATACGTAATATGTAGTCGTGAGCAATGCAGGGCAGAGTGTACATGCCTAGAAAATACCACTCGCACAGTCCTCAGCACAAAACTGGAGAGATCGCTTCTCGTTCAGCTAGTGCCGATGAACGAAAGCGTATCTGCTTATTACCAACTAGTGCACATAAACTACCATGGAAAGGGAATGTAGCTCGTTTGGATAACACTTTCATCAAGACCAGGCCTATAGTGTCCTTCAGCGGCGGACCAACAGATCGAATTAGTTGGTTCTTGCAACACCTCTTGTCGCTCTTACTTTCGTATGCACCGGCACACCTAAAGAATGTGCAACAATTTCTTGAACAACTGAGACAATGCAATTTCAATGGGGAAGAACGACTAGAATATGAAAGCTTCGACGTGGTTGCATCGTGTACGATCGTGGACACCAGAAGAGCTGTTGATGCCTGTTTGCAGCTTTTACGGCAACATTAGCAGAACATGCAGCTTTTTGGGTTGCATATAGAAGAATTTGTAGAGAAATTGAAGAGCTTCTACGAAACGTTGTGAACGTGAGCACATTCCGTTTTCGAAATGTGTTTCACAAGCAAATATGAGATTTTGCAATAGGAAGCAGGTTGGCACCGCTGCTCGCCGTATTCATGGACCATCTTGAGCGACCAGCCTTATCTCCAAGAGTGTTATATTTTGGGCGATACATCGACGACATCTTTGTTGTGGCTGAATCGCGAGCAACATTGCGACAGACACTCAGGCGGCTGAATTCAGCTTTTCCTACGATTCAACTAACATCAGAGACCCCAGCTTGAGATGGATTTCTACCGTTTTTTGGAAGGTCAAGTAAGCTGTAGGAAGCTGTACCGGCATCCCATAACATCCTTTTACAAGCGCGGAGTTGCCATCCTTTGTATATGGAAGGAAATACCGTTCATCATACAATAACCACATCTACAGCCCTCACTACTACGAATTCTCAGGAGGTGGAAGATCAAGTCAAAGAAATCCTGCGGCAGAACGGATATGGCACAAAGCTATGTCGTTGCCGGAAACCTCAGCGACGACCTGGTGGTTCTCCTCTGATTGTTCTTTTCATCACGGATTCTTTCGCTTTGGACATCAACCGTGTCGTAAAACTATTGCGACTCGCCATAAGCCTCGTGTTTCGACCACCTCCACCTCTGCGGCGTCTACCTACAGCGTCGGGTCCATAAGAGAGTCAGTGTGAAAGGTCAGGTTGTTTTATCTGTGAAGAGGGAAACCAAATTTGCCAAAAGAGGTGTGTGGTGCAGAAAGTGGTTTGTATGACAAGTGAGGAATTCAACATTGGCGAAGCAGCGAGACCACTTTGTATGAGAGTAGATGAAAAATATAGAGCACTAAGTAGCCCCCAGAGCTACCCAGATAATCCACTTTCTAGACATCGCACCCTCAGACATACACGTGATCCACTGCCACAGCTGTGAGTCTCGATCCTCCATAGGAATCTTACAAATCCAGTGGAGAGAGATCAAGGAAGCGCTTGAAATAAAGCACTGGCGACCACCCATCAACAAGAAAGAAGAAATGAATTGTGCAATGAGCCTTATCGGTCTCTAACAATAAGGGCTAGTGATGTGACTGTGGAAGATGATGACGACATTAAGAGACAAGAGACCGGTCACTTCCTGCATTTCTATATAAGCAGCCCAAAGACCCTGCACCTCATTTCCAGGCTAGCCACGCTTTTCGAAGTCATTGGTTTTCCCACTTCTCTTCCCGATTACCCAGCCAGGTCTGTGTCAGTCGTTTTGTTGCTATTGAATGTATGCAATGTATGATGTATAGGCGACATGGTTCGTTTAGACCTGAACAAGGGCTTAAGGCCCGAAACGTCGTCAATAAAGATTCGACTACATCGAGCTTCACTACTGTGATAACGAGGTTATAACAATGAAGCTCAGGGAAACAACTGTCTTAAAACAATTTTTTACCAAAAAGCGTTTGCGTTTAAATCGGTGAATTCCATAAATTCGTTAAACAAAATTCGCCTTAGCTGTAGTCAGTTTGGCTGTATTTTAGTTTGTAAAAATTCAGTTCTACTTTATTACTTTATTGATTTTCGACTCCATATACATGGCAACATGACATGCCTACAGCGAATTCTGGATCGACTCTAGTCGAAGGGGGTAGGGCGATCCCAAAGTGCCAATTCCCTAGGTCATCCCATGCCATACGATCATATCCACTGAAATTAAACGAAAACATTCGCATTATGGGACAGCAGCTAAAGCTCTCATATTAGAGGGGGGGGGGGCAAAAGTAATGAGACAAATTGAAAAAAATCTTTATCTCTTTATAACTCAATTACAACTCAACGATGCTGAGGAATGTATTTGCCATTAAGGGCAATGACCTTGCTGCCATCGCTCAGGCAACTTCCTGATCCCATCTTTCCAGAACTGCTTGGGCCTGGTGTTGATCAACTGCTCGATATGGTTGTCAAGGACTGCTTGGATTCTTGTGCCCCTTCCTACCAGGAATCCTGTAGTCTCAAGAAGTAGTGGCAGTCGCATGGAGAGATGTTCGGCGAATACGGTGGGTGAGGCATGTGAACGTAGCCCAGCTGGCCAAGCTTATCCGTGGTTACTTGTTCCCGATGGAGTGCTGCGTTGTCGAAGAGGAGAACCTTCTTGAAGCGCCGCGAATGAATAAGAGCGAGTCGCCGGCCCATCTCTTCTATTTCGTTTACCATGTTCTTGGAGTCCATCGTCGTGCTTTTGGTAAACGGCTCCCAGTAAATCCATGGGCGCAGACCCAAAAGCTCCAAATGTGCCTCTCGCCGTGAACATCTCGCCGAACGAAGGTCGGTAACAGGTCACCAGGCATCACCCAGACTCGCTGCTTGGCAGGGTTAAGGTAGAAGACGTACTTCTCATCTTGCGTGAATGTTGAGCTCAGGCTGCTCGGGATTGGGAATTGGGGGAGATTTGCGCGACACAGGTCGACTCGTCAGACTGGGGTTTCGGCATAAGACAGACTGGGGTTCTGGCATGCTTCTGGAAAGGGCGGAAGTGGTCACTTCTCAGATGGGCTTCATTAAGTAGCATACAAACATACAAATACGAAAGCACAAAACCAGACTCCAGCCACGAGATATATGGACACGGCATGGGGTGTCTCATTACTTTTGGCCCCTCCCCTAATAGAAGCGCAAAGTAGGGAATAGAGACACAAAAACAGTGTATGCCGCCCTCTGACTAGGATAGATCCCGAATTCTTTAGTACAGTTCGTCTTTGGAAGATATTTACAAAGTCAATAGATCTGTCTGTTTTTTAGAATGGTCCTTTAGGTTGTGTTATTACTGCAGACGATAGCAGAGAATCAAATAAACAGCCATGGACCGTTGACCAAATTTTAATCGAATCGAATTCTATTGCTTTGAGTATTTTTGTCTTTGCCAACCAAGTGACGTATTTCAATTGTTAAGCCTTTTCGAATTTGTCTTCAAAAGGAAATGCATATGGAACACGTGTACCTATAAGAGTTTCTCGTCTTATATTGACAGTATTCTAATTGTCCTTTGCCCTCCTGAAAATAGAATTCGGCACTATCTATCATTCCTTTGCGACTTTCCAGAAATTTACTGCTCTGATTTTCTTCTTGAAGCGCCTGGTGCCATCCTGTACAATACATTTGCTTGAGGTTCGAATGTGCATTGGCTTTCTCAATTTCATCCTATTTAGCAGAACACATTTGGTATTGAAGAAGTTCTATAATAAGTTCGCAAATTAAGCGAAAGAATCCGTGGATATAAGGGGAATTTCCTGCTACAACCATGCCTGCACCTGCAAAGATATACCTTTTTCGAAGAACTTTAAAAAAAAATCTTTATGCAATAGACTGCATGAGAAGCACCAGTTTTTATACCTCCTATATAATAACTGGCGAAGAGTGGTCATCGGTTTCTTCTTTTTTTATTTAATTTTATTTTCTTCATATAAATTTGTTCACTGTTTCATGTGTGTTGCGAATCGGTGGCGCTCGTGAGGATGCATGCCGTTGTTGAGCGGAGTCCCTCATTAGCCCCGTGGTGCTACGAGGTAACAAGAACTAGAACCCATGGGATACAATGGGGACACCATGATGTGAATAGGCCATGCCCCTTCCCATGGTAGACGAGGGCCCCGCGTGATGACTTCTCTTCCCTCGCGCTGTACAGCGCCTGGGTTGACGCCAGGGTCAAGCCTGAGGTTCGGGAATCGAAGCGGGGGGGGGGGTCGTACTGTAGCCTCGACAGGAGGGGGGTAGGGGCGTCGTACCCTCTCGGTTTTGGCAGAGGACTCTCTCCAAATTCAGGTTTTTAGATGATGTTTGCATCTATTAATAAGTTGTTTTTTCCAGGTGTGACTACGACAATGCGGAGATATACAAGCACTTGCCTTTCCTGGAGTTAAAAAATAGGATTGAATATCAAAAAAATTTTAATGCCGATTACTGTGCAGTGAAAAATAAAGATTTCCTGTCTGCAGATTTAGAGTCAATGAAAGATTTTTATTTTTTCAGGTTTTTCCAGGACGTCATGGACACGGTAGTTTTCTGCTTGATGAGCGACATCTACTTCCAGAATTGCACTCTATAAAATTTCAAGTGTTAATTACTGAGGACGACCTAAGTGCTTTCCCTACAAGATTTTTGAAGCGCCCTTCGAATCGATGACGGAATGGCAGCCGAAGGACGGACTTGCTCGAAAAGTAATTTCTCTCCTGCAGGAAACAGCATCAGAAAGTGAAATCGTACCCTATAAAATTTTAAGCCCGTTTGACACACAGTGATAAAACTATGTTTCTCTGAAACGATATTCTATATGATCAGACGTCTCGATTTACCGAAAAAATATCGACACACTAATCACATGGAAGATGTTACTTTTAGAATCTGCCATTTAATGCATAGAAAACACATCTATGAAAGCTTTATGAATTTTCCAGGAGCCCCACAAAATCTCCGAGTTACGGCAGTTTACATGCGGCTACTGCGTTCTCTGACCGGACCGATCGCAATTGAAATATGGGTGGACTCCTCGCTGGAAAAGTTTTTTCTGCCTTCTGAAGGACAGGACGACAAAGAGTGGAACTGTACCATATAGAATTTTAAGTCGTGCTTAAAATACAGTAAAAACTAAGCTTCTCCGCTGCGATGAATCTCCGCTGAGGATGGATCGCATACAAAATTCTCATTTTTTCATGAAAATACTCTTGTTTAGCTCAAGCATATCACCCATACGGATAAAATTCAGCCACAAGAATCTCGAAGTCCTCATTAATTCATTGTGAAAAAATCGTGATTTTCTGGATAGAACAGGTTGAATCGACCTCTAGTCGACTTTGCACCAACGTCATCGGAGCATAAAACTGAACGTTCACAAAAAGGTTCATAACTCGGTAAGTTTTCGAATTTTGAAATTTCTTTTAGCTTTTCATAAAGTAGATAAAACGCCCTTGTAAAAATCGTTTTCCAAAAAAGGAGTCGTCACGCGTGGCGGTTGGTTCGATTTTTGAGCGAAAAAAATTGAAGTGGCTTCACAGAAATATTCATAACTCGCCCAATTCTTCGAAGTTTCAAAGTCCTGCTAGCTTTTCAGAAACTAGAAGAAGAGCCCTTTATCGCTATATAGAAATCAGTTTCCAAAAATTCGGTCTTCATGCGCGGCGGGAGGGGTTCAATTTCGGGTCTATTTCGCAAAAATACGTACCGAAAATCGAACCCTCCCCGCCCCGCATGAAGATCCCTTTCTTGGAAATAGATTCTTATATGGTAAGGAAGCATGCTTGCTTTTTTTATGGCAGAGCGGGATTTTTGATTTTCGGAAAATGGCCGAGATATGATCAATTTTCGGAAGTCGTGAACTGAATCACGGATCGATCCTTCACCGTCGCCATCGAAGTGATAACACAAAAATATTCATAACTCAGCTAGTTTTTTGAAATTCGAAAATCCCACAAGCTCATCAAAAAGTAGAAACAAGCGCTTCTTTATGATTACAAAAACGCTTTATAAAAAAGGGGTCTTCATGTGGGGCGGGTGGGGTTCGATTTGTTGTCGATTTTTGCCGAAAATCGACCAGAAATCGAACCCCGCCCCGCATGAAGACCCCTTTCTTAAGAATTGATTGTTGCATATTTACAGAGAATATTTTCTCTATTTTATGACGGCCAAGCGGAATTTTTGAGTTTCGAAAAATTAGCTGAGTTATGAACATTTATGTGAAATCACTCCGATGACGACGGTGAAGGATTCAGTTCACGACTTCCGAAAATTGATCATATCTCGGCCATTTTTCCGAAAATCAAAAATCCCGCTCGGCCATTAGAAAAAAGCAAGCATGCTTCCTTACCGTATAAGAATCTATTTCCAAGAAAGGGGTCTTCATGCGGGGCGAGGGGAGGTCGATTTTCGGTACGTATTTTTGCGAAATGGACCCGAAATTGAACCCCTCCCGCCGCGCATGAAGACCGAATTTTTGGAAACTGATTTCTATATAGCGAAAAAGGGCTCTTTTTCTAGTTTCTGAAAAGCTAGCAGAACTTTGAAACTTCGAAGAATTGGTCGAGTTATGAATATTTTTGTGAAGCCACTTCAATTTTTTTCGCTCAAAAATCGAACCAACCGCCACGCGTGACGACTCATTTTTTGAGATTTTTTGAGGTTTCTAGAAAATTCTTAAAGCTTTAGTAGATGTGTTTTCTATGCTTTAAGTGGCAGGTTCTAAAAGTAACATCTTCCATGTGATTAGTGTGTCGATATTTAGAAAAAGAAATTTTTCATGAAAAACGAGGATTTTGTATACGATCCATTCTAATCATATCGTCATTGCAGCTCCGTCATCGTTGCAGAGAACTTGTTTTTTTTGTTGGACGATGCACAGAGCTTGGATTTTTGTAGGCTTCATTTTGATTTTTTATGATGTTTCCTTAGAATGGCAGAACATCATTATTTCGATGGGAATTCCATCGTCCACCATTCGTTTGCCGCCCTAGTCGATTCGATGAGCGCTTCAAAAAAATTTAGGAGAAGCACTTAATTCGTCATCAGAAGGTAACACTCAAAATTTTATATAATACTATTTCAGAGCAAAATTTCAGATAAAGACGTCGCTCCATCAGGTAGAAAAATGTGTCGTGTCCATGATGTCCTGAAAAAAACACCTGCACAAATTAAGCAGTGATGATTGGAAGACTGCTACCAGAAAATCTTTATTTTAAAGTGTCGAAAAAAAGTATTCGGCTTAATTGTGCCATCAAAGTATTATTGTTCAGTGACCTCTTTTCATTGTTCTATTGTGTCGAAGCCGCTTCTGAAAATAAGAACCTATTAAAGGGTTCAAAATGCACATAAAACCTTGAAGAAATCAAGATGTATAAGGAATAAAACAGTGGAAGAAGGAGGGAGGGGGTGGTACGAATTCCGCTTCGGAGGGGGGGGGGTCGTAAATTTTCAGCAAAAATCGAACCCCACGCTTAACCCTGGACCGTACTGTTCTACGGGATCAAAGACTTTCACGAAACATCTTCTAAGTAGATTTTCCCCATTTCTAACGAAGAACAACAGCACCTTTTCTGAGTAGATGGCATTGGTCTAAACCATGACTGATTCCGGATGTCCGCAGCGTTCATGAATCCTTCTCACTTCGGCCACCGATCTGGCGTGTACACGGCCGTTTTAGCGATTCTGCACTTCTTCGACGTTAATGAATGTTTTGTCTGAGAAAATGACGTTAGCGTTGGCATGCTGAGCTGAGAAGCTGAATGAGTACCCTCGCGGTTCGTCTTGCGATTCCTTACCACGTGCGGGCGGAGAATGTGGGCCTTTTGGCAGCGGCAAGACCCCAATCCTGGTTGGCGCGAGGGCCAAAACACGATAGAACCTGCCCTACGCTTAGGTCAAAAAGTGAAAGGTCAAGACCGGGCTAGAACGGGAGTGATTTTAAATGCAGAGTTCTCAGAAGCGCGCCATAACGGAAGTAGCGTTGTATCCGACGCGTCTTAAGAGGAGTTGGTTTGCATTGGCGTAAAGGTAAGCTGGCTGGTTCCCGAAAAGATCTACGTTAAAACAGGAGTCTAATCCCTAATCCGGAAGCGTTGTGACGGAAGGGACTGTATACATATTGTCGATAGAAGGTTCCAGAGCACTTTTTAAAAATTCGCAAAACTCCAACCTGAGAGGAGGGAAATGTGATGAACAACCGAATACTCCTGAGCAGTTTAAAGGTTGGAACATTTTCGAACGCTTTGGCGAAATAAAAGAATCGTATGGACCAACTCGAAACAAAAACAAAAAACGAGTTAAGCAAGGAGAGCTGGTAGCTTTTTCTCCGCTACAGTGTATGAGCATGTCTTAATTTCATGATTTTATTGCTTACAGATGTGGACCTCTGTCACTAAGGACATCTGCGAACGAAGCACTCAGTCCGGCTTTTTCACATACGACACTGAGTTTGTCCTCTTTAACAGAGCCACTCGAAGAATTACAAAAAGGGTTTGGACTTGGAACCCTTACCGAACCAATTCCGTATATTCGGTCATCGATTGGCACTGGAACGATACTGAGACGGGCCTCGGACTCTATGTTTCCTTCCGTCACCTAAACTCTGACATGAGAAGGAACGACAATCCACCGACGAACCCCAGACAACTCAATTCGACGTTTCGAGAGAGCTATCCCGATACAGGCACCGGTTCAGACTTTTCTGCCTTCTACAAAGGAAACCCGGTGTTTTTTGAAGCCTCGTTCTATTACGACAACCCACACCGATTGTTCAAGTACGTTGTTTGTAGCCAGCAACAGCAGCAGCTCACCACCTCGGTATGCAATGATCCGATTATTTCAGAAAGCTCGCCGGTTCCAAGTGTGGGCAAACCGGAGCATGGGTAGCGAACGAGGGCTTCTACAAGTGGGACTACGAGACCAACGAGTGGACTCCGATCTATTATCTGCCCTGGAACGCAGACTTCTATTACTGAGTAGACGGCGTCTTATCGTTGCTTTTATTGTTAAGAAGTTAAACGATAAACACCTCTGCGAGATGAGCCATGCATTAGGCTTTATCGAGATATCGCAAAAGAAGAATAATTGCTTTCGGTAGGCAATCGATGGAAAAGTCAGTGTTTTGTTTCTCTAATGGTCAAGAATAAGTGTAGGAACTCGTGAAACCGAGTGAAGGCAGGTTCGACTCCTGTCAGGTGCTCATGTTTCGATCACAATCGAACATCGGCGCCTCGTCGCCTAAAAATGCAACGCACTAAAACCTCGGGAACATCACCTAGAAAATTTCAATGACTAAAATCGATTAATTGATCAATTCCTTTTGAATAGTAAAGGACCTGTTTAAATCGGTGTTCTATGCACGGAAAATTAACCTCACCGAAGGAACTACAACAAGTAGAGACAGCATCAATCGGCCGATCGATATATCAGTGACGGCTGCGTGACGAGCAACTACGGTACCTAATGAACGCGTCTCAAATTCATCACTTAATGATATCATCCTGCCAAACAGTATTGAGTGCCAAATAGGGGTGCACATTTAGTGGTTGATGATTTAACGAATGTGACGAATTAACGACATTTTTCTTTAAATTTACTTGAGATTTATGGAGAAACGATATCAAACCTCAATGGTTTGTTTCGCCACCTCCCTTCAGACAAAACGTTTTTATTATAACACCTCCTCGGTGGCTCATCAGTGAAGAAGGAGGTGTTATAAATTTCCTTTTTTATTTTTATTTTATTTTTTAAATTTTAAATTTAATTATTTTATATTTTATATTTTATTTTTATGTCTTTACATATTTTTAATTTAATTTAATTTAATTTAATTTTTTTACCGACTCGGATCACCGTCTTGTCAGTGCGAAGCTGGCTCTCAAAAAGAGGATGTTCAAGCGTGACACCCATAAACCAGCACCGGTGAGGATCCCCACATTCACGTCTGAAGAGTTGGATGCAATAAAGTCGTATGATTGGAATCTCCTTGAAGATCCATCGGAAGACTACGAGCTTTTTTCCAAAGGACTGTTGAAATGTGCTAGCAGCTCTTGCGAAGCCACATCTTCGTCTGCTTCAAGACTCAACGCACATGCGATTAAACTCTTGGAGCAAATAAGAGCTGTCAAACTGGATCCTAATGCTTTCCATCGGGAAAAAGTCACCATCTCAAAGGCCTGTCGAATTGCAGTGAAGGAGTCCATTCAAGCCTACAGAAGATTGAAGCTGTTAGAAGCCGCTGGGAAAGGTTCAAGCATAAAGCGCTGCAAACGAGATCTCTGCGACCAGAAGGCAATAATGTCAGCCCTTCTGGATAAGGATGGAACAACGCAAACGTCTCGAACAGCGATGGAGGCCATCGTGCAAGAATTCTATACAGATCTGTTTCGTTCTTCCAGCACTGTCCCAAAATGCTTGATGCCACCAGCTGAGGAAGTACCTCCCATTCTGGAATCAGAAGTTGCTCATGCCATCAGAATGATGAAGCCGTGCACTGCTCCCGGACCGGACGGCATTTCTGCTGATCTCCTTCGTGCGGGTGGCAGTGCCCTCTGCTCACTTCTTGCCAAGCACTTCAACCACTACCTTCAACTTGGTAGGATTCCGTACTCATGGAAGGAGTCGAAAACAGTTTTAATCTTCAAAAAAGGTCAGCAGGAGGATATCAACAACTAGTCTTCTCTCGGTTGTGTCTTCACCAAAATACTGCTTAACCGCATGGAGCGTTGCTTGGATGAATATCAGCCAGTGGAGCAAGCAGGGTTTCGCAAGGATTTCTCCTGCATGGACCATATTCAGACTGTCTCACAGCTCATCGAGAGGAGCCGCGAATACCACCTCTCACTTGTCCCTGTCTTCGTGGATTACCGGAAAGCGTTCGACTCTGTGGAAATCAACGCCGTTTTGAACGCACTTGTGCACGCTGGTATACCATCGCCCTACATCCGACTTCTCGACGAATGCTTCTCGAACACATACACTACCATCCAGTTGTTCGATCAAAAGCTTAAAATTTCTATCGGGAAAAGAGTACGGCAGGGAGACACGATTTCTCCCAAGCTATTCACGGCGGCACTCCAGGATGCCATGAAAGACTTGAACTGGGACGATAAAGGCTACCTTGTCGACGGTAAAAGGATCAGCAACCTTCGCTTCGCCGACGATATTGTTCTCATCTCTACCAGCACGGCAGAAGTCGAGGAAATGCTGAACGAGCTCAATGTGGCAGGTATGAAGATTGGATTGGACATGAATATGTCCAAAACACAATTTATGGTCAGCCAGTGGTGTGACACGGGACTCGTAAGGTTAAATGGAGTCGCTCTACAAAGGTCGACTCCTACGTCTATTTGGGAAGAGAGCTGAATATGGATAACAACCTCGCTCCTGAAATCGCCCGCAGGAGACGCGCAGCATGGGCAACTTTCACTTCGATTCATGAAGTCACCTATCAGGGGTGGATCCCGGCCTCAGGACCTCGATATTCAACGCCTCTGTACTGCCTGCAATGTGTTACGCGACGGAAACCTGGCCCGACAACAAGACAATCGCCAGAGCGATGCAAACTACGCATCGTGCACTGGAGAGATGTCTTCTAAAGACAAGCCTTCGCCAGCAATGGCAAGAAGGCCTACGAAGTTCAGAGCTACGGGAGAAGTCGCAATTAGCAGACCCGCTGCAGTACATGAAGAAGTCCAAATATCGCTGGGCCGGACACCTGCTTCGACGAAAGGACGATAGATGGAGTCTCCGCGTCACAGAATGGCTCCCGAGAGACCATAAGAGACCACTGGGACGACCGCCAACGCGATGGGCAGACTCATTCTCAAGATCTTTCAGAGAGCGGAGTCTGCCTCACTGGATGCAAGCAGCCAGAGATCGAGCGGTCTGGAAGAGTTGTGGTCCCCGCTGAGAAGACCTCCAGCCGACAAGAGGACCATCAAAGTATCAAAGTAAGGTATCAAATGTTATTGTTTTTGTTTTATTTTTACAATGTTTACGTCTTCTTTTTATATTTCATACACATTTTTAACTTTTTTAAATATTTATTGTCAATATTTAGAAATTACTAAAGTCACTCAACTTACGTACCCTCCTTGTGCCAACCGGATTTAGAGGTTTTCCTATATAAAGTAACCATACCATGATCTGTTATACGGTATCTGTATGGATATGTATTATGATATGTGTTATCATTAAGGTATTCATTTCGTTGTTCAATTCTTCGTACCTTGGCACACTATGTAGTAATTTCACTTGATCAGCATTATCCATCATTTCACAATTATATCAAGTAATGTCACTGTATCCACATTCCTTTCCGGCATATCAATGAGCTCTACTCTTATATATGCGTATATATTAGCAAAGTAAATTTAAGCAAAAACTTCCAACTATGCGAGTGTTCCCACTAAGCTTATTGCTTTATTATAGTTGTCTAACATACCATATTTATATAATATTTGTCTGTGTTCGTTTAAGCACTTTCTTACGTTTGTGGCGATGAATTCTGTGTTAAATCCATTATGGGTAAATATTCTGTGAAGTTCTCGTATTTTATTACAAAAATATTGAAATGTTGAGCAGACATTAGCTATTCATAGTGTTTCTGTGTAAATGACATTAGTTTTAATTCTTCGTTAAGGTCTGGTTTAAGGACATAACGGAAATTTTCAGAAATTTAACGAAAATTTTAACAAATTTCTCAATAACTTTGTAATCTCCTCAATAACTTTATCCTTTTTCTCAATAGTCTTCACTATGCAAGCTTCACCTTCCGGATTAGGACTACTTCTGAAAACATACAAAAATAAAAGAAAACAAGCGGTTCTAGAAGGGCCTGTTCAAACATCGTGGCGGGAGCGACAGCAGCGACTGGTCGGTCGGGCAAATCATACGTATCGATTTCTGTTGGTCAACCACCCGGCAAACATTGATACGTATGATTTGTCGGTCCGACTGATTGGCACTTAGGCGGAAGCTTTCGAAGAGCAGATTGGAAACGTAGTAGTTCTGCTGATCTTCAGTTCATCATACACCTGTTCCATACCTCAGTATTTGGCAAGAAGCGGGTGATAGTGGAAGCATTCTTGATATATTGGGGAGAAAAGGCCTTCATCCTCGGACGCAATAGAACACGCACCCAGGTTACTATCAGCCTTATATAGTCCACAGTGCATTTGTTTACTGAGGTGCCAATACAGCTTCTTCCTCAGCACTTTTTTACTATTATTTCCTTTCACTTCGGCAAGTTCCAATTTCCATCTGTTGCCAACAAGAAAATGGGTGCGGGAACTTTTACTCACTTTCGGCCGCGCGCTTCGGGCGCGACGCCGCCGTGCGCGGCAAGCCCATGATGGCGCGGCGAAACCGCGTACGGCTTGCTAGTTCCGTGCGCGTGGGTCCTGCACCGATTATCGACGGCTGGCAAATGGCCAATCGTCGTCCCGGCCTTGTTGATTGTTTACTGTTGAACCATGTTGCAGTCTGTACATACAATTACCACGCCAAATTGGACACTATTCTAAACAGGTCTAACGCTTTTGAAAAGCAAAAAAGAGAAAAGCTGAACCTCTCCCAATTCAAAATGAGCTCCTTTCACGTCGAACTGGAGGCTCTACAAAAAGGTTAGAATATTGTTTGTTCAAAGAAAATTTTCAGAATAATTTCTTTATTACTTAGCTTAATTGCTCAATAAGTGAAGACATCGTTTGAAATTTTACAAAATTCTATTTTTTTGTTGAGAAAAGTAATGGTTTAAAGTTTGTTCAAAAGAGCAGAAAGGTGGCGATTTTTGTTCCATAAAAAGAGATTATGCCATGCCCTCGTCTATGACGTCGAATGTTTGGTTGATTGATAGCCAAATTTCTGCTTGCATGCAATTTCACACCTGTAATACACAACAAAAACAAGTAATGGGCACACATATCTTCACCTTGAAACCTCATGTAGGCGTCACTCATACTCTCAATCAAATGAAAAACGCGACGAGCTAATCGGATGCATGGCGTGATCCCTTTTTAATGTACTAAATGATTGCTGCCTTATTGCGCTATAAAACAAAATTAAATCTCAAATGTGACGGCTTCCTTTTGGTCCCAGGTTGGGTGTGCCTTTTATTCGCTGTACAACTGGAGTAGCTTATTAACTTTATCCGGTTATATAGCACGGAATAAATATACAGACACGAAGAAGCTAGTCAAAATTGTTTAGTGCCAGTTGCACTATTGTCGCGGGCACAGCGAAGGAAACAGGCAATGGGACAGAGGGGTGAAGGACCGACCGCTGTGGCCAGTGGGGAAGAGACGAATCAATGTCCTCTGTCCCTCCTACAGACGGCTACCTAGAACTTGGAGCATGACGAGAGACTACACGAAAGGATGAGACCAGAGGGTTATTGACAGGCAAGGAAGGGCAGTCAGGTCACAGCCTGGTGACGAAAGAGTCATGAGGATATGAAGAAATCGGCGGGCGCTCAGGAGACAGGCCGGAGATGGTGAAAGAACAACAAGCACATCTCCGGTTACGGTAGAGCCATGTGCAATATCCACACGCCGGTCCTCATGAGAGTCAACTCCGGTGACTCATCGTCGTCCTTGTCCTCGTCCTCGTCCTCTCTGCTTCATGTACGGGGCATGCTCAGCTCGTTTCGCCTTGGGGTCACGCAGGTACATGACTTCGGGGCGTTTCGGTAGCTTCCTCTTCTTTGCGGCAGGCTCATCGTCGTCGTGGTTGCCCGTGGCTGTGGCTGACGTGGTGGCTTTGTTCGGGGCTTCCTTCGGCTTCCTCTCCTTCAGCTTGAATCGTGGCAGACGCAGAGTGTTTGAGGCAGCATCTCTCAACTGCTCCAGAAACACTTGGACTTGCCAACCATGGAAGCATTGATCGGCCTTCCGTGGGCTCAAACCCAAGCTCAGTGCGGGGTGGAGCTTAGGGATATCCTCTGCGCATGGACCGTAATGGTCAATCACGCGTGCGTCAAACCCACGCTTTGGGCCTGTGAGCATGTGCACGACCTCAACGCACACTCGACGCATCTGCTCCCACAGATCATGGCGGAGTTTTTCGAAGGGCGCCGGGAAACAGTCCAGCGTCCCACCACACTGTAGGTGCCTCTCGATTGCCTGAAGGCAAGTTCGCATATGCGGCGAACTTGGCGTGGTCTCGGGCCATACCCATACCACTGCTGCACTGATTGGCAGCTTGTCAAGTTGGTCAGCCATATCTCCAGGATGGTTGTAGACCACAAACTTGACTGTGGGCTCCGGCTCGAAGTCCGTCAGCACCCTACCAAAGCTTTTCGGAACAGCCAATATGATCGAATTGGTTGGCATATCATCGCTGCCCTGTTCCGAAATTTGCTCTCTTCGGACCATGGCTTGGGCGTAGTACGCGGAGATGTCGTAGCCAGGGTGGTGGCTAAAGATCGGTGGGTGAGCGAGCCTCACACCCTCCCTTTCCTTCACAGCCGCTGCGAAGTCGTGACAGAACTGACGGTGTGCCGATATTCCACAGCTCAGCCCGTACACAGTGAGGTGTGTGGACTGCTTTTTGAGAAGTTCAGCTTCCTTTCGGTGCTCTCCCCACGCCGGTTCGAGTGCAATCGAGGCCACATTCGCCAGCTCGAACAAGTTTCGCACTTTCTTCGAGCGTGCCAAATTGCATCGAAGACCAGGAAGTCCAACGTGCGCTCTCTCCTTGAAAACGCCGCACGTGCAGGGATAGTAGAGATGAAGCGGATCCTCATTTGGAGCGCCGATCGTTACTCTGAAACAAGATACTTTATTACACTTGTTTTTCTTCGGTCTACCCCTTTTTGACCTAGTCTTTGTTGTCTGGAGTGGCTCGTCATCTAACCCTCTAGGTAGTTTTCTCAACTGGTCGAACGGAACCCGCTTAGGTTCTTGGTTTGCGTTGATAGCCGTTATCAGCGCACTATTCTCACTCAGTTCTACCACTCTGAAAGGTCCACACCACTCATTTACCAGTTTAGGATACCTCGACGAGCTTTTCTCCGCAGGAACACGCATGTACACCCGGTCGCCGAGAGTCAGCGGTCTCTCGCTGACGTGTTTGGCTTTATCGTATGCTGCTTTCATACGATCCCGGGCTTTGTCGTTTTGTTCCTGTGCGTGCTCATGTGCCAGTCTTAATCCAGTTACCATTTCGTTGATGTAACTGTCCAGGTCAACCATATATGTTGACACTTCTTGATCCAAGGTGTTGCTTGGCATGTGGACGTCAAACCCGTGGAGGAGGAAAAACGGTGACTCTCCCGTAGAGTCATGGACAGATGTATTGTAAGCAACCATACAGTAAGGCAACATGCGATCCCATTCCATGGGTATGCTGACCTTCTTCCTTAGAAGCTCTACAATGGTCTTGTTAAATCTTTCTGTCACTCCGTTCTCTCTAGGGTTATAACCCTTCGTGAAGACCTGACGTACTTCCAGTAATCTCGATAGCTCATTCAATAATTTATTATCGAACTCACCACCTTGATCAGAGAGGATGCACTTAGGAAACCGGCAACCTTCACATATCCATCTTTCGAATAGTGTTCTTGCCACAGTTTCCGCTGTCTTCGCCTCCACAGCGTATGCGCTTCCGTACTTCGTAAAATGATCAATAACACTCAGAACATAACGGTTTCCACTAGACGTGGGTCCCATTTCCAGAATGTCGATTCCGATCATTTCATACGGTTTCGTGGTCACTATAGGTTTAAGTGGCGGAGTCATTTTTGCCTTCTGATTATGGATAGTGCAGATTTTACACTCCTCCGCCCATTGAAAGATGTCTTTCCTCATCGTCTCCCAGAAGTATTCCTTGCTGACTTGACGCAGCATCTTCTTTGGTCCAAAATGACCTGCAAGGAGGGATGAGTGGGCATCCAGGAATATTGCTTTCCGATGCTCCTTAGGAACCACTTTCCTATAGCCCTCTTTATCGACAAAGCACAAATACCCGTCGACCAATGCAAAGTCATCTCTTTTAAACCTCGATTCTTTGCCCGGGGACTCCGTATGACCGTTCATACTTCCCGCTTCGAGGCTTCGAATTAGTTCTCCATAGAGGAGATCATTCCTGAGATCCTTTGTCCAGCTTGGTTCATTAGCGATCGTCGCCACGATCAGTTCGTTGGGTATTTGGACAGCTTGCTCATCAGCAGGCGCCAATATCGCTCCTCGACTGAGTGCATCTGCGACTTTATTAGCTGCTCCCTTCAAGCACACCATTTTTATGTTATACTTCTGAAGTTCCAGCGCCCAACGCAGCACTCTGGCTGACACGTTGGTTCTGGTGAAGAGTGCTGTCAAAGGCTGGTGGTCCGTGCATACCTCTACCGGAAGTCCGTAGACAAACATATGGAATTTCCGGAGAGCGAACACTACGGCCAATGCCTCAAGATCGGTAATATGATAGTTTCGCTCACTCTTTGACAGGCTCTTAGAAGCAAAATAGAGCGGATGGAGTAAACCATCATCGCCTTTTTGGCTGAGTACCGCTCCCAAACCAAAATAGCTCGCATCCGTATGTATTTGGAAAGGTTTCCTTCCACTCCGAGCTCCCTCTATATCAGGTTGTGACAGCACTGGTGCGGACGTGATTATAGCCTTCAGCTTATCGAAGGCCCGAATACGGTCGTCTGTCCACACAAACTGTACTTTCTCTGAGGTTAGTTCGTGTAGCGGACCCGCTACTTTGGAAAAACCTAGTACGAACTTTCTATAATAGGAGCACATTCCTATAAAAGTTCGTAGTTCCGCACGAGTTTGTGGCAGTGGATACTCCGTGATCGCGGAGACCTTGTTTGGGTCCATATGAACTCCTTGCATATCCACTACATGCCCTAGAAACATCACCTTACGCTCTAGGAGCACACACTTCCGTGGGTTCACCTTCATATTTGCTTTGCGGAAGGCTTCCAACACTTCTCCCAACACTTCAGAATGTCGCTCTACGGTAGCAGTAGCCACCATTATATCGTCAAGGTAGCACGAGACCTCGTCACCTAGTAGGTGCCCGAGCACTGAATGCATTAAGCGCTGAAAGACTGGAGGGGATGATGCCAACCCGAATGGCAAAACCTTAAACTGATACAGTCCTTCAGTTGTGGTGAAAGCACTTTTCTCCCTGGCATTCAATGACAGCTTGATCTGCCAGTACCCGGACGACAAGTCAAGTGTGGAGAAGTACTTTTTCCCTTTTAAGCTTTGGAGCGTTGCGTCGATTGAAGGAAGTGGGTAACTATCAATTCTAGTTACTTGATTCAGCTTCCTGTAATCCACACATAATCTCAGTGAGCCGTCCTTCTTTTGTACCAGTACGATCGGAGAAGCCCAGCTCGATTTGCTGGGTTCTATTATGTCTCTCTCCCTTAGATCGGTCAGGATTTCTCGGAGAGCTACACGTGTTCCGATCGGAACTGGGCGCGGTTTCTGCCGAATGGGTGCAGAAGGGCCAGCATCTATCTCGTGCTCCACAAGTGATGTCTGTGTTAGCTCTTGATCCGTCAGTGCGAAGACGTCATTATAGTTCCGCACTATCTCATCCAGCACAGCCCTATGTTGGCGACTCTGTTTGTTGTCCCACAACGTGTCAAATAGGACCGCACATCTGTCCTCCGAACGGTGTACTGTACGCTCTAACATATTAGCGTAATGAAGGGGAGCCTCATCAGTGACCTCCGTTTTGTCCCACTGCCCCACAGCGTCACCGACTTTATAAACTATCACTTCCCGCGTTGAGTTCGTGACAGGGATCCCCACTTCCGTGCTCGCTCTAGAGCAGACGGCATCCGGAATGAGGTCGTCCCTTGACCAAAGAACACTTTCTGGATTCATACCCGTGGTTGAAAGTCTCAGGATTTTCGTCTCTCCTGGCTTAATATACTGCCTAGCCGATACTTTCGCACAGATAAGGGCGTCGAAGTCTTGTTCTTTCGCCTTCTTGGGCTTCACCTGCGGCAGAGTCTTTCCTGTTTCTAACTGCAAGTGCTTGCTGGATTGGGAGTGCGGTGGTAAGTTATCCACGTTACTCAAGGTGTATCCCCAGTTGTTGAGAACGTTCGTGCCCAAAACCAGTACGTTTTCGCATTCTTTCATTACAAAGAACGCTCCACGTATGGTTGGTTTACCTTTCTTGCCTAACGTTAGACGTACTGCGCCTTTGAACGGCATACGTTGTCCCGAAGCGTTGAAAATTGGCACCTCCTCAGCTGTAGGGATCTCCTCGACATCGTTGTCTAGATCAAACCCGGCATGTGCAGCTTTCAGTAGGAGCGCCAAGGGAAGGATGCTGACCTGCGAACCCGTATCTAGCAAAGCCTTCACCTTTTGCCCTAACAACTGCACCTCGGCTACGATCTGAGGACCAGTGAGCTCAGAACTCTGAACTCCCGTCTTGGAAATGCCACATGACCATGTTCCCAACTTGGCCACAAAGCTTCGTTGTTTTCCTTGTGGTGTCTGCCGTGTTTCACCCTGATGAGAAGTTGGCTGAACACCAGTGGATCTCGGCACTTGTTCCTTGCAGTCTCTTCTGAGATGGCCTGTTTTCTTACAGTTATGGCACACAACTTCTCTTTTTCCCGTTGCGTCTCTGCCATCCTTCTCAGGTTCTTGATGTCCTGGCGGCATTCTCGCTCGTGTCTGTACACCAGGAACAGAGCTGCGTTCAGTGGATCTTCTCCACTGAGGGTTCGGGCGGGGCTGTTTGTCTTCAAGCTCCTGCTTTAGAGCTTCTGCCACTTGACGACTACGCTCTACGCGTTGTGCCAGAGATTTTAGTTTCTCGTAAGACTGATCACTTGATGTTTGTTCGACTTCAGTGAAGAGTTGCACGTATTCCGGCCATGACGTGAGTTTCGTGATCAACTCACCCGTGCGCATGGTGGAAAGCTCACGCTCCGAAAGGTCGGGGTAGGCTGCGCGAGACAGTTTCTCCAGCTCGACGCAATAGTCGGCGGTAGAGGTCGCGTACTTTAGGTTCCTCAGCTTAACATATGCCTCCATACGTTTAGCGGATTCATTCTCCTTGAATTTTTCAGAAAGTGCTTCTACAAACCCGGAGAAGCTACCCTCTCGAACCTCAAGTGGTAGAGTTTCCATGATTGCGCGGGGTCGGCCTCCTAATTTCGAGCTTAGGAGATGGATAAGCACGTCATCGCTTATGTTGAGCCACCCATACTTTATGTTAAAGGACTTTAGGAATGTCTCAAATCCTTTTCCTTGCGCGCTATCATAGATCTCTACATCAGGCAGAGCCATCGCAGCAAACGCCGCTCCTACAGAATTTCCACCTGTAGCCGCAAGGTCCGGTAATTCCTCACCTTGGTTCCTCTTGAACGGTGATCTCCATTGGAATTCCGGCAGCCTTGGCTGCTCGCTCTCGGGCTGCCGTTTCTGCAAATATGGATTATTCTGTCTCTTCGGCAATATATTCTGCCTGACTTGACGCCTTGTGGTGTCAGAAGCCTCTGGCGAACTCAATTCCTTACCTTCGGCAGCTGCAATAGGGTCGAAATCCACCATTTCGACGCTCTGCGGCACTGTATTCGAGTGCACCTTTTGCATTGCCTCTCCAAAGGTTGTTTGCAGTGTGCCAGGCTGGTTCTGATTGCCCTGAAATGAACATACTTTAGGTTGCTCAGATACTAACTCTTGTGTTCCAGAGACCCCGGCTCTCGAAGCCGGCTTTCTGACTACTTCTAAAAGAGTTTTCACTGCCCCCACTACCTTAGTGGACTCAACTGCCAGCAGCTTAGCTAGAACGCGCATGCAGACGTCATCATGACGTGCTTGCTCCATCACTTCTAGCATAAGCGCATTAAGCTGGTCCAAGTTGAACGCCTTCAGACGTGCTATTTCACTAGACAAAGACTGCAGTTTTGTCATCTCTGCCTCAATGTCATTGCATGCTTTGCCAAGAACCTCTTGGAAATCCTCCAGTGGGCCCAAAGGCTCTGTTTTTGACTTCACCGGTTTTCCACGCTTTTTGCCCAATGCAAAATTTTGTGTACTCTCCCTTATTCTAGTCACCTGCTCACTAACACTGAGCAAAATCGCGCTTACCTGTGGTGCTTGCGTTTCCGCTAGCTGGCGGACCTTCTCCGTCAGGCCAGCTACTTGCGCCTGTAAGTCAGCGACTGTCCGGTCTTCGCCCTCTAGAAGCATCATCGCTTCCACTTCCTTTTCAATGGCGTCTTCGGACATTTTCCTGCAATGTACGAATTAATTTCGTAGCTTCCAGCCGATTTTTCAACGAACCGATCGAAAGCGGCAGGAAATCGGGGTTCACCTTATACCTCGGTGGTTTTCCTCACAAGTAAAAGCGTTTCAGTGCAAAATGAAAATTTGCGCAGCGTTTAGCCTTGCAAAAATGCTTTTCTTGACCGTTCAGACACGCTAACAGAGTACCAAACTCCACTAGAGAACTGACGGGATTCACCCCACGGTGAAATTCAGATACTACCGTGTTTAACGGCTTGGTATCTGTAGTGCTTATTGGTTTCTTCAAGGATCCACTGTCCTCTTGAAACCAGCACTTTCACAAAAGAAGTCCTACGCAAATTTTCTAGGCGTGCGCTGGAAGCGACAACAGTTTTGGCAGTTGTTCGGCCCCCATGTACGGCTTCCTTTTGGTCCCAGGTTGGGTGTGCCTTTTATTCGCTGTACAACTGGAGTAGCTTATTAACTTTATCCGGTTATATAGCACGGAATAAATATACAGACACGAAGAAGCTAGTCAAAATTGTTTAGTGCCAGTTGCACTATTGTCGCGGGCACAGCGAAGGAAACAGGCAATGGGACAGAGGGGTGAAGGACCGACCGCTGTGGCCAGTGGGGAAGAGACGAATCAATGTCCTCTGTCCCTCCTACAGACGGCTACCTAGAACTTGGAGCATGACGAGAGACTACACGAAAGGATGAGACCAGAGGGTTATTGACAGGCAAGGAAGGACAGTCAGGTCACAGCCTGGTGACGAAAGAGTCATGAGGATATGAAGAAATCGGCGGGCGCTCAGGAGACAGGCCGGAGATGGTGAAAGAACAACAAGCACATCTCCGGTTACGGTAGAGCCATGTGCAATATCCACACAAAATATAAAAATGTCTAAGAAAATTATTACGCTCATTCGGGCATGTCAACTAAAAAAATTTAGCAGAAAATTACACCAAGATTTCCCTGAACAGACAATTATTCTGCGCCCCTTAGAGATCCTCTAGTTTGACCGAAAGACGGTTGCTTTGATTTGGAAGGTGTTCATATTGATTTCAAAAGCATCATGCTTGTCTAGAATAATTCTCGATTCGACGTGAGGAGTATCAAATTTTGCGTGAAAATCGTATAAATAAGGTTTCTATCAATGATACTAATATCACTAACTTCCCACTAATAGTAAGGACCTTACCACAATAGTAGTTACAATAGTCAGCAATTAGCGTTAGTTAGTTTGCTGCTAGTAACAGCACAAATTCGTAGTAGCCAGTCCCTGTTCGCACGTTAACGCAATACTAGACAGCAAGAAGCTCTCCGATAGGACGCTTGTGAGTAAATCGCGTGCTCACCGCCAGCGGATGGCTGGCGACGTCGCGCCCGCGGCGCGCGCGGCGGTCGGCGCGGCCAAAAGTGAGTAAAAGTTCCTCCCCCCCCCAAGAAAATGAGTCATAGTTTTAATTATGGCGGGTGGTTGAAGTTCTGAAAACGAGGGAGCACTGCTGTCCTGCATAGATTGTGAAAAACTTTGTTGATCTGCAAGATTTTAGTTTCCTATTGGACTTTTTTGTAGCCTGTAGAACTGCCTAACTACTGCATGTGTTCAAATAAGGGTGATCTTCATCCTTCGTTATACTGAGCGTTTTTTGCTTCCTAAATCATGACAGAGGGGTCGTGATTCTACTCTACTTCTACTAAATCCTGGCAGCTATAGCGTAGGGTCGAGAACAGAATACAACACGAGTGGAATGGCTTTGCAGGACTATTTAGAAGTGCTCAGAGGGCATGCATACTCATTTTCGGAATAAAAAGCAGGTCGGAGAATGCTTTTTCACAACGGTTTCTCAGAAACCGTGCTGGAGTCGCTAGACGAAGACGGCAGACACTACGGGGCATCGGCCGGAGTGGCGTTCTACCCCTGCCCTTTAAATAGAGGCGTGGCAAATGTCTGCGTCTCCACTATCTCGTACGGCACCGCTGGACTCTCGAGCAAGGCCATCTGGTTGGGGGTGGGCGGGCTAGGTGGACGAGGGGATAGAACGCTCGTCCCCCCGGGACATCGCACCGGCCTGGCCATTTGTCGGGGGCGATGACTCAGACCGTCCGCCTAAAGGCCCCCGCAGACTTCTGCGGCGAGCGGCGGGCGGCGGACGGCGAAATCGCTGAGCGGCGCCGCTCAGCGGCTTGACTCATCATCAGTGGGAGCGGTGACGGCGAGGTACTGTACTGTTTCTAGTCGGGACCGACTGGTGCTTAACAATAACGCGCTCCGATGACGATCGCGCGCCCGCATCGACAGTCTGCGCTCTGGATCCCGCCGCGAAAGGGCAGAGCGCAGACAGACAGACGCTGGAGCGGCGCCGCCGGGTGGAATGCTTCAAGTCATTTCCGCCAGCGACGCCGCCGGTGCCGCTGGGCGACGCCGCCCAGCGGCGCCGCTGGCGGCGAGCTCTGCGTCCCTGCCCTATGGTTAAGCATAGGGCAGCGGCAACGCCGCAGAAGTCTGCGGGGGCCTTAAGTGCGAATCAATCGGACCTGATTTGTCCAGCCGACTCTCGGACGTGAGCAACGATACTCACTTGCAGCCAGCTCGCCCTACACAAAAACTACGAAGGTTTCTGAACTGAGCGATCAGAAGTTATGAGGATCCTAAACTACGTCATATTAGTTGAGGAAAGAATTGGCGAATTTCAGCTACGGCTTAAACTGCACTAGTGATGGTTTTACCCTATTAAATGGTGCTAGAAAATGCTGCGCTGGACGGCAGGAGTCACGCGCATGGACCGCATCCGAAACGATGCTATTCGGCAGAAGTTCGGTGTCGCGCCGATAACTGACAAGATGCGCGAAGCTCGCTTACGATGGTACGGCCACGTTCTGCGGGGAGAAGAAGACAGCGTCCGCAAGATAGGCCTTAACTTCGAGGTAATAGGAAAGCGGCCTAGAGGGCGCCCGAAGCAGCGCTGGGCTGATACGTTACATACGGACTTGAAAGTAGCTGGTGTCCACCCCGATCTAGCGCTGGATC
Organism: Heligmosomoides polygyrus bakeri; assembly: GCA_947359475.1. NCBI lineage: Eukaryota > Metazoa > Nematoda > Chromadorea > Rhabditida > Heligmosomidae > Heligmosomoides > Heligmosomoides polygyrus. The sequence continues at coordinate 4,147,282 of OX375869.1, forward strand.
GGGAAAGGTGGCGCCATGACACCAGAATAGCGGACCCCGCCACGAAGCGGGACAAACGCTGAAGAAGAAGAAGAAGAAGAAGAAAATGGTGCTAGAAAATCCTATATATTAGGTTGGCAAATTCGTGGACACTCAAGCATCTTCAACAAAAATGTTTATTAACAAATGACTAACAACAATCTTCAATCAAAGTAAGATCCATTGAAACGCAGAACTGCTTCCCATAAACCAGGTAGCTGGTCGATCACATGGCTGTAGAAATCTTGCGGTTTTGATGCGAAAAATCCTTGGAGGTGCATTTTGACCTGGAGCACATTGATGGATCGTCTCCCAGCCAAAGAGTGCTGCAGCGAACGTAAAAGGTAGCAGCCACTCAGCGCACGGTCTGGGTTGTAAGGTAGGCGAGCTAGACGCTCCCAGCCAAAAATCTTCGACTTTTTGAAGAGTGCGGTTCGCGACGTGTGGTCTGGCGTTGTCCTGCTAAAGGGTAACGCTACTCCTGTAGAGCTGTCGGAATCTATTCTGGCGATGTTCAGCCTGCACTCGGTCAAGCTGAGTAGAGTAGACTTCGGCATCAATTCTGGGACCGCTCTCGATGAGTTCCCAGAAGATAACAGCTTCCCGACTCCACCAAACGGAGAACATCACCTTCTTCTGGTGAGGGTCAGGCTTAAGGCCCCCCCAGACCTTTGCGGCGCCGCCGCTGCCCTATGCTTAACCATAGGGCAGAGACGCAGAGCTCGCCGCCAGCGGCACCGGCGGCGTCGCCCAGCGGCACCGGCGGCGTCGCCTATCGGCACCGGCGGCGTCGCTGGCGGAAATGACTTGAATCATTCCAGCCGGCGGCGCCGCTCCAGCGTCTGTCTGTCTGCGCTCTGCGCTCTCCCTTTCGCGGCGGGATCCAGAGCGGAGACGGACGCGATCGTCATCGGGGCGCGTTATTGTTAAGCACCAGTCGGTCCCGACTAGAAACAGTACAGTACCTCGCCGTCACCGCTCCCACTGATGATGAGTCAAGCCGCTGAGCGGCGCCGCTCAGCGGTTTCGCCGTTCGCCGTCGCCACCCAGCGGCGCCGCTCAGCGATTTCGCCCGCCGCTCGCCGCAGAAGTCTGCGGGGGCCTTTAGGCGTAGGTAGTAAGCCACTGGTTAGGATGCCGACGATTATCCTGTAGAGTCCACTTTTCGTCACATGTTATCAGTCAATGAAGAAATGGTTCCTGCTTTCGCGGCATCCACACACTTCTTCCTCGCGAAAGGGTCAAGTCGTGAGGCACCCATTTACCGAGCCTTACAGAAAAGCCAACGCTGTGTAGAATATTTTCAATAGAGGTATGTGAGCACTTAAAGTCGAGTGCCAACATACGCGTTGTCAGGCTCGGATTGCCTTCGATTCCGTTAATTACAGCTCGACAATCAAGGGCAATCGGTCGTTCGGTGCTTCCCCTGTCTTCTGTTTCAACGTTACCCTCACGGAACTTCTTGAACCAATTGAACGCTGTCGATCGTTGGACAACATCACCTCCTACAGCTGCGCATATGTTCTGCCGGGCTTCAGTTGCAGAGTGGCCGAGCTGGTACATGAAGAAAGCGATTGCGAATGTTGACTTCAGTCCTTTCAGTTCAGACTAAAAAAAAACTCATTAAATCAGAAGGGCAGGAGAACAAAAGTAGTTTCGGGAAGTGCAGACAAAATCGTTTCGAATAGTGGAACGAGCAACAGAATTGACGCACAAATAGCCTGATGATCTCTGCTAGAAGAAGTGACCACAAATGAGTCCACGAATTTAGTTGCCAACCTAATAGAATGGAAAGAGGATGGAGTCGTGTTTCGAAACAACATACTCTGTTCGCAGTGTTTTGTCCAGAGATAGTCCAACATTCGTGCGGAAGGTTTTTATAGACTTCCTCCTCCTCTAATTGTCTGCTGATATTAGGGAGCTTCTTTCGTACTGTAGATTGATTTTATTTTCATATTACATAAAGGATATTTCATAGGCTTTTAGTGAAGTTCCAAAATCTCTGTAATCGTAAGATTCTACAATGTTGATGTTTGAACCTGTAAACAAGCCAGTTTATCACAAGGAATTCTTAAATCGTAAAACTTTTTGCCAGCCTCCGAGCTATTAGTTTATACACTTTAGGAATTCGAACCTATGAGAAGAAAAGAATAGCAATCATAATCACAAATTTAAGGGAATCTGGGAGCTCCCACAAAAAAACACCGTAAATCTACTTTTTATAGGTTCGATAATCTTGAACGCGTTCGGCTTCTGAACACACGATACACTCTGCGAATGCGTAACCCTTGAAGGCAACTCTCGAAACCCATTAGATTTACTCTTAAAACGAATAATCCAATTTAATAACAACTGGACACCTTTCCATTTTTAACATACAACCCCGAATCTAAACGGGTGTTCCCTCACTCCCCCTTCGTATCGCAGCGCTACTTTTCGACGACCCATTACTGAAGTTTTGTTTTCGGATCATTTCCTCGGTCTACCTTCACCAGTTCCCCTTCCGCTCATGTGACGTAGCACCCGCAGAATCAGGTGTCCGTAAATGTTTTGCCCACTGTAGATATAGAGATGATATCGATTTCCTCTCAGATTCACCGATCGAAGTAGACCACTTTAACGACTTCTATCTAAATATTTACCGAAAGTTTGAAAAAAAATCGAACAAGTTGCTAATGTGGCCTACCTGGGGAGATGAGAAGGCGCCAACCACTCACAGACAATCAGAGCACCAACCAAGCACACATTTGCAACCAATTGGGAATCGAACAAACCGCCGTCTGGGTGGCACGCCCATTTAATACGTTCTGATTGGTCGGTCTTGTGCGCCTTCCATCCTCACGTAGGCCACATTAACGACCTTCACCTTAAAAAAAATCACGGAAATATTGAACACCAAGACCGCGAGAGAGGTTTTTAGATCTCAGTCGCACTAGAGAAGTAAAAGTCGTCGCCATCAGAAGAAACCAACAACATCAGACACTGCCTCACAATCCTAACACCGATAGCCGCGCCACAGCCGCTCGCGACGCCATGAAATACGACAAGAGTGACGCCATGGGGCAGAATGTAACCGCCGCGATGAAGTCATTGAAAGCGCAGCCAGAGCACCGCCAGAACACGCCCCTTCTGAACGGCACGTCCGTTCGAAGTGGTTGCATTATTGATCTTGAGTGCGTCCCCTCTCTCCATGTAGGCCGCATCCACGACTTGTATCCCAAAATTTACGGTAGTCTTCAGAATTGAACATATTAAAAGGATTTTAGACTACAGTCGAACTAAAGGCATAAACGATCATAGAACACATCATCAAGGGCAGATAAGGGCGCAGAACAGGATACACGATAGACGCGCCGCAACCGCTCGCGGCGTGGCGTCAACTTCGATCGATGCCATAGGGTGAGACGGAAATGCCGTGGTGAAGTCATTGAGGCTTAGACGCCAAATCAGGACAGCTCGCTGTAAAATCGAACCACAGCCATCTATAAACCAAGAAGGGCGCTGGAGCGCAAATGCTAGCCACATACTAGTTGTTAATAAGGCCAACATTGAAGGCAGAAGCACGCCAGCCAATCACAGTCAATCAAGACTTCTATCGAAAACGTCACTCCAGTAGTTGCTCCGTCCGATGAAGCTTGATGGGTTGTTGCGTCCTGATCTTCGCATGCGAGCCATATAAACGACTCGTCCACAAAAATTTAAAAATCATTATTATTATTCCATTTATTATATTAATAAAAAACATCCAAAAAATCAGGCGTTCAGTGTGAATTTCTACCGCGCTCGGCTTCATGTGACATCGTCATGCAAGATCAACAACAACAGGCAGTGCCTCAGAACCTTCATAGAATGCAGGAAAACCGCGTCGCAGCTGCTCGCGACGCGTCACTCGCGCTGCAGTGTAATGGGGCAGGGGTAAATAATCAACCACAAAATTGGTTCAATGAGATGTGATTACTTGGTCAACCTCAGGCAAAAATCGACATTCGTGGGTACTCAATATGTGATCGATTCTAGTCGCATGACGACAAGCCTTTTTGTTATAATCGAGGATTCTCACCGCTTCTAATACTATAACTGAACAGAAATGTTTCCATGCTGAAGTAATTCTAATCAGACGAATAAATAGAAATATGCTGCCAAGCGGAATAAGTAGTTGGATGCAACCAGATGCAATGGAGTCACCTCAAACTTGGGAAATTAAACCTTTGTTTTAAATATATACATAAAACAATGCGCGCGAGACAAACGCGTAACACATTAGAGCATCGATGGTAACACAACACGATAGAAACGGACTGATATGGAAAGCAAAATATGACTACAACTATGAGGAACAAACAAGGTAACAAAATACACTTCAACAAGAGCAAAAGAACACTAGACAAAACCTAAACCAGCCAAATGAACCGGCAAAGACATTAGAAACGATTATAAGAGCCAAATTCCCACTATAGGAAGATACTGAACCCACAAGAGGAAATGGCAAGGCGACACAATGCAATACAAGCGCATCTGAGCAACTAGCACAACACAAGATCAGGATTCATGCAACGCAATGAGTTAGGATAGCAATGCATTAAGAAATAGCGACACTATTACACGAACAACGCACAAAATACACGAGAACAATAAAATATGCACAAAATCGGAACCCAGAAGGACACGCGCAAAGAGTGCGAAGGGAGAAACCACGGACACATACACGCGCAGGACGACAACCCCTCCTAACGACCCCTCCCGGACGCGCACAGCCGCTCGAATGGCCGCCAAGCGTATGAAGAAGGCTGGGAGCGCTGATTCCTAGGAAGACCCTGAAAAACAGGAAACCCAGAGAAATAGCTCGGGGAAGGAGGAGACCCAGAGCGCGCGCGGCGGCGGTCGAAATGGGGCGCGGAATCCTTCAAAGGAGACGACTTGTCGTCACATGCGGGACCGCTACAGCAGTCACGAATTGCCGTCAAAACTACATATAACCGTCATCGACTGACAAACAAAGGAGCGTTCATACTGCTTAGTGGCGATGTGAGGATATGCCTGCATTTAATTATTACATTATTTATGGTAAGATAACCGTTCCTACTCTATAGTTTACTTCTGTGGACAAAATTTTTGCTGTCAGCTGCAATTGTGCTCATAGCAAGACCTTCTCTCAAAGAGTTGTTCTCAAAATTCAAAAATGATGGCAGCGCCTTAGAAAACAGCACAGATAACCCATACCATAATTAACTCTCCATATTAGTTACAAATCGCGACGATCTAGTTCTTGGCGCGACCTCACCTTGTAATCTACCACTATATAATTCAGTCAGCCTTCACGCAGGGTTCGATGAGGCGTATCTCACATGTTTGAATCCTGCGTGAGATACGCCTCATCAAACCTGCGCGGACAAAATGCGCCTTTCAATATTTGCCGCGCACCTCGCGCGGGCTACGTTTGCCGTTCAACATGGGGTGCTGCTGCAGCCGGAGAAGCACAGCCTCCTGCTAGAAACAGCGGCATCTGCGCGCGTTTTTGAGCATCTGGATCCAGAAAACGGGTCACCTACGTCGCGAGACAAACGTCTGGAGTTAGACGAAGTCACAAAGCCGTCGTACGACAAGCAACCGCATTCAGAATTTGGCATTATCTCATGTTGAACGGCAAATGTAACCCGCATGAGGTACGCTTCTGCGTACCTCGCGCGGGCAACGTTTGCCGTTCAGCATGGGATGTCGCTGCAGCAGAGTAGGCGTAGCCTCTACCTGCTTGACACAACGACATCTCCGTGCATTTATCAGCATCTGGATCCAGAAGACGGGTCACGTACGTCGCGCGACAAGCGTCTGGAGTCAGAAGAGGTGAGTCGTCGTCGTATGACAAGCAAGTCATTCTGAATTCAAAATGGGATGCTGCTGCAGCCGAGGAAGGACAGCCCCTCTTGCTAGACATAGCGGAATCTGTGCGCGTTTTTGAGCATCTGGATCCAGAAGACGGGTCACGTATGTCGCGCGACAAGCGTTTGGAGTCAGAAGAGGTGAGTCGTCGTACGACGAGCAGCCGCATTCAGAATTTGGCATTATCTCATGTTGAACGGCAAATGTTATCCGCATGAGGTACGCCTCTGCGTACCTCGCGCGGGCAACGTTTGCCGTTCAGCATGAGATGTCGCTGCAGCAGAGTAGGCGTAGCCTCCACCTGCTTGACACAACGGCATCTTCGTGCATTTATCAGCTTCTGGATCCAGAATGCGGGTCCTCTACATCGCGCAACAAGCGTCTAGAGTGAGAAGAAGTTCACATCCTTTTGTGGCCACTTTCAGAAATCAGCATTATCCCATGTTGAACGGAAAATGTTACCTGCGCGAGGTACTTCTCTGTGCCCTCACCGACGTCTGCCGTGAGCATGGGAGGACCACTAAGGGGGTGGTGAAAAGGGCAGCAAGGGAGATCTCTAGGGTGGACCAGATGAGCGACCGGGAAGGAAAGGAACAACCTGGAGGAGGGACCTTGACGACGAAGCCAGCAAGAAGAGACCAGTAGGGGGATCAATAGTGGAAACAAGGAAGAGGACCAGGAGTTGGTACCAGGAAGGTGGAACGGGGATTAAAGAGGGGGGAGGGATACCAGTAAAGGCGGACCAGCAATTAGATCCAGTAAGAAGAAACGAGTGAGGGTGAACCTGGCGTCCGGATTTGGAAGGCGTGTCAACGATATCCGGAAACACAACTGTTGGGCATGAGAACGGTTGGCGAGGAGCAACCTAGGAAGGGACAGGAGTACTGCAAAGCACAAATCAATGACGTTACTGGCCGGTTCGGAGAGAATGTCTATGATGAAGGTACCGAAGTGGTGAACGGCTTGATGCCGATAAAGTACGCAGCAGGTCTTAGATGTTCGCGAATTTTAAGTTTTACAAAAACTACTTTCTTCAGGTCAGTGATGCTGCAAAGTCGCGTGAAGAGCGCAAGTGCGAGACACGCCGTTAGCCGTGTCGGAGCACTTGTACACTATATGATTGCTGCTTTCCTGCGCTTTAAGACAAAATTTTGTTTTTTATTTCTCCTTTAAAAATCACTTTTATATATAACATTTCAAACAGTGCAATGAAATATTGGGCCAGATGAATTAAAATGTTTCAAAGACATCACACTAAAATATTTCTTCGACAAAAAATATTTATAACCTCTATAGCTTGAACAGCAAGACGCCCGTTTTGGTTTTTAAGGTTTTCGGTGTGATTTCAAAGGCGTTAGGCTTGTTTATAACAGCGTCCAATCTGACATGTAAAGTCTCCAATTTGACGCAAAAAATGGAATAAAAATAAGTCGAGGACCTTTGGGAAAGCATCCCTGCAAGTGATCAAACCGATTTATTGATCAGTACTGATTGAATACCGGAGGCTGGTGACTTGAATTCCGAGGCCCATAACAGTCCGGCGAGGTCGTGACTACTTCCGACGCCATCTGAAGTGAAGGCGAATCTTGGAAGGAGAGGTCGGAACGTGTGAAGCCACGGAGCTGGAACGGGCTGGCGCAAGGCTCCATGCTGAGGGACGTGGACGATCACCATGTGTGCACGGCTAGGAACAACGTGATAGAGGCTTCGCTCGCCGGGGGTGCCACTCTCCCCGCTACATCTCCACGACCAGGGGCCGAATTCATCAACAACTAACCCGCGGGTATACGGGTAGAGATAGACACGATGGAGCCTGCGTCTCTGATTCTTACCTTATCCCTACCTGACTCTTATCTTATCTCTACTCCTTATACCCCGCATATCCATCGGTTTAATTGTTGATGAATACGGCCCCAGTTGGTTTAGCAGCTAGTCCGAGCGCGATGACCTGTTCGGTAAGTCAGTGGCCGTTCCATTCTCCAATGAATATCCCGCTTAGTAGCGTCAGGTCGCTGTTTAGACGTACCGTAAGATCTTGGCCGCCATCGCCCTGACGCTACTCCTGGAGCACCACACACCACGGAGGCAGAAAAGTACTTCAAGGTCGGTGATTCTCCTTCGACTGAAAGCGAACTTCATACCCATAGTAGGATTAGATGCCAAACTCTAGTAAACTGTAGTATTATATTAGCATAAAACAACGTAGGAACAATAGCAACAACAATGGCAATAATAAAAGCAACAGTGACAGCAAACAACAAAGGTAAACACGTCTTATTTCTTCTCTATCTTCATTAAAAGCATGACTTGAATTACAGGGTGTCCCAAAATTACATTCCTAATGTGCACTGTTCCAAAACAACGGTTGAAAAAAGGATTGGAAAAAATATATTTTAGTGTACCTTTACCAGCGTATTTATAAACATAATTGCATGACCAGACCTCAGAACGGCTTTCTCTGGTACGGACACAGGCCTTCAGACGACTCGGAAGGGCATCCAGCGTCGCACGAACGTACTCCATTGGCACTTTTCCCCCACGTCCTCAGAAGGCTTTCTTTCAGCGAGTAGACTGAATAACGTTTTTTAAGACCAGGCGTCGGTCTCGAAGTAGGACCAAATAGGATAGTCCATAGGGTTGAGGATAGGGTTCAATCCCAATGAGGGGGGGGCACTCCATATTCACGTTGAAACGCTACATAGAGATGAATATTTGTAACATAACATGCCTATCTGAACCTTTACTGTGACTACTGCAGTCTTCCTCCTGAAATAAAGAGGAAAATTAGACGAAAAACGCTGGGGGGAAAAGACGAGAAAAGGGCGGGTCGACAGGTTCACCGTAGTGATGCGTACAGGGTAGCCGTACAGTGGCCGTGGGTCGATACGTGGATCCCGCAGGCGTGGGTCGATACGTGGAGCCCACAGACATCCCTGTACGTGTCGCCACGGTGAACCTGTCGACGCGCACAAATCGTTCCGGCCCGAGGCCGCCGTGCCACCCCCCCCCCCCCTCATTGGGATTGAACCGAGGATAGCCCATAGGGTCCGGGCCCATACAGAGCGCATTGTTCTGGAAGATAAAATGAGGAAGCTAACCACCCATGCATGATTTTCGATTTATGAACAGGTGCCGAATCCTGCTGGAAAATGAACAGCTTATCCTTGAATATCGTACTGCTTTAGAGGATCAACAACTTCCACGAAACATCTTCCAAGTAGACCTTCCTCCCTTTTTAACGAAGAACAACGGCGACTTTCTCGTGTAGGTGATCGGCCCAAACCATCACTGATTCCGGATTAGCAATGAGATAATTAAATTTTGGTTCAATCCCAATGAGGGGGAGCCACTCCGTACTCACGTTGAAACACTACATAGAGATGAATACTTGTAACATAACATGCCTACCTGAACCCCTATTGTGACTACTGCAGTCTTCCTCCTGAAATAAAGAGGAAAATTAGACGAAAAAACGCTGGGGAAAAGACGAGAAAAGGGCGGGTCGACAGGTTCACCGTAGCGATTCGTACAGGGTAGCCGTACAGTGGCCGTGGGTCGATAGGTGGAGCCCACAGACATCCCTGTACGTATCGCCACGGTGAACCTGTCGACGCGCACACATGCGTTCCGGCCCGAGGCCGCTGTGGCCTCCCCCCACATTGGGATTGAACCTAAATTTTAAACCGGGATAACGGATAATGGATAAGGTTTAATTCGCTCAATCTTGTTCCGAATGTCCGCAGCGTTCATGGGCCCTTCCCACGTCCGCTACCTATCTGGCAAGCACACGGCAGTTGCGGCGGTTCAGCAGTGCTTCGACGGTAATGAATTTTTAGCCTGAGAAAATGACATTGGCGTTGAGGGCTGAGCTGAGACGCTGAATGTTTGCTTTGCACTTCATCTTGCGATTCGTTATGGCATCTGGCATACCTCCAAGTCGCTCCAGCGACTGGTAGCGGCAATAGTGTTGCGATGGTAGCTGCGCAGTTCGTAGCTACCCGCGCAACACTATCGCCGCGACCAGTCGCTGGAGCGACACGGAGGTATGCCAGATGCCTATCACGTGCGGGTGGAGAATGAGGGCCTTCTGGCAGCGGTAGGACCCCAGTCCTGGTTGGCACGCGGGCGAAAATAGGACAGTACGTGCCCGACGCGTAGGTGAAAAAGTGAAAAGTCAAAATCGGGCTAGAACGGGAGTGATTTTGAACGCAGAGTTCTTACAAGCGCGCCATAACGGGAGTAGCGTTATACTTGACGCGTAAAGGTAAGCTGGCCGGCTCTCGAAAAAGTCTACGTTAAAACGGGAGTCTTATCCGGTAGCGTTATAACGGGAGAGAACTGCATACATATTGTCGATAGAGGGTTCCAGAACGCTTTTTAAGATCTCGCAAAACTCTAACTGAGAGGAGGGAAATGTTTTGAAGAACTGATTACTCCTGAGCAGTTTACTCCTGTGGTTGAAACATTTTCGAATGCTTTGGCGAAATGAAAGTAGAATACATGGACCAACTTAGTGTTGTCTGCAAAAAACGACGTAAGCAAGTAGAGGTGATAGCTTTCTATCCGCTACTGTAGGCAGTATGGGCATGACTTCATTTCATGATTCTATTACTTACAGATGTGGACCTCTGTCACTAAGGACATCTGCAAACGAAGCACAGAGTCCGGCTTGAGCCGATTCGACGCATATTTTGTCCTCTTCAACAGAACCACTCGGATAATTACCGAAAGGGTTTTCCATGTCAACAAATACCGAACCAATGCTGCAGCTTCGGTAGTCCACTGGCGTTGGAACGATACTCAGATCGGCCTCGGGCTCTATCTTTCCTTCCGTCACATGGATTCTGACATGAGAAGGAACGACAATCCACCGACGAACCCCAGACAACTCGAGTACGGCTTTCGAGAGAGCTATCCCGATACAGCCACTGGTTCAGACTTTTCTGCCTTCTACAAAGGAAACCCGCTGTTTGTCGAAGCCTCGTTCTATTACGACAACCCACACCGATTGTTCAAGTACGTTATTTGTAGCCAGCAACAGCAGCAGTTCACCACCTCGGTATGCAATGATCCGATTATTTCAGAAAGCTCGCCGGTGCCAAGTGCGCGCAAACCGGAGCATGGGTGACGAACGAGGGCTTCTACAAGTGGGACTACGAGACCAACGAGTGGACTCCGATCTATTATCTGCCTTGGAACACAGATATCTACTACTGAGTAGACGGCCTCTTATTGTTGCTTTTTTGTTAAGAAGTTAAACGGTAAAACTCTTACGTGACAAACGCCTCCGCGAGATGCGCCATGCACGAGGTTTTGTCGAGATATCCCGAAGGGGAAAATGATTGCTTCCGATGAAAAATCGATTAACAAGTCAGTGTTTTGTCTCCATAATGGTCAAGTATAAGTGAAGGAACTCCCGGAACCAAGTGAAGGCAGGTTCGAGTCCCGCCGGTCGCTCAAACATCGGCGTCTCGTCGCCTGAAAATGCAGCGCCCTAAAACCTCGGGAACAGCATCTAGAAAATATCAATGACTAACATCGACAATTCGATTAATCCCTATAGAATGTAAAAGACTGCTTAATTCAAGAGTTCTATTCACGGAAAATTATTCCCCACCAAAGGGCCTTCAGCAAATAGAGGCAGGATCAATCGTCCGGTCGACAGATCAATGATTGCTGCGTTACGAGGAACTACGATATCTAGTGAATGCGTCTCAAAATCAGCAGGTAATAATATCAGGCGGCCAAACAATATTGAGTGCCAAACAAAGGTGCACATTTAACAGGTAACGATTTAACAAATTTAATGAATTAACGGCATTTTTCGTTAAAATCTGGTTTAACCACCTAACGGAAACTCTCAGAATTTCGTCGAAAATTTTAAGAAATTTCTCAAAAAGTTTGTCATTCTCTCAATAACTTTATCATTTTTTTCCTTAGTTTTCATTGTTGCAGACCTCACCCTCTCGATTAGGACTGCTCCCGCAAAACTACTAAAACCAGCAAAAATAAACAGAAGCAAGCAGTTCTAGAAGAGCCTGTTCAAACGTCGCGGCGGGAGCGACGTAAGCGATTGGTCGGTCAGGCAAATCATACGTATCGATTTCTGTTGGTCAACCGCTCGGCAAAAAAATTGATACGTATGATTTGTTGGTCAGATTGATTAGCACTTGGGCGGAGGCTTCGAGCCATCGCGGTGACCAATGACGCGTGACAGACGGCAGCCAGATCAGGGGTGTGCGTTTACCGGTTAACGATTTACCGGTTTAACGGATTTACCTGCATTTTCGCGATAAATTCTTTTAACGAAAATTTCCGGTAAATTCCCAAATGAAAGGGCCGAGTGAAATTAAGATTAAAGTTTGGTAATCGATAGAACCGATAATCACGGACACTCTTCAATCAACACCTTCATTTAATAAAACTTTATCAACAAATAACACAAAAACCAGAACAAAAAACACTTCAACAGAAAGTATGTCCTAGCGAAGGCCGACAGACCCACTGAAACGCAGGGATGCGACTAAAGAGACCCTAGCTACAACGAGGCGTAGACCACCCTAGGAAACTCACAGACAGCAAAAGCTTATCGCCGACAACCTTACTACAGAATACCCGGCTCACCCTGTTTTTTGAACGAGATACCTACGCGAGGACCCGACGACGTGGCGCTGACGAGAGTGCTGCAGATGAAACGAGGATGCCGCAAATGAAACGTACACGCGGGTCTCCTGACTCGCCGGCTTCCGGGAAGGTACAGAATCACGAGACGCTCACCAAGAGCAACAAGGCCACGAGACGCTCACGAAGAGCTAAAGGCACACCACAACGCTCACGAAGAGCCAGCAAGAGCACAAGATGCTCGCGCAGAGCTAGAGACGCTCAATGAGAGCCCGAATAACACGTAGTCGCTCACTAAGAGCAGCAAAGCCACGAGACGCTCACTTAGAGCTCACGGAACGCAGGAAGACTCACACCGAGCACGGAGGACGCTCCCTAAGAGCACAACGAAGACACAGACGCTCACGAAGAGCACCACGAACGCTCACGAAGAGCACAACAACCCAAAAGGCACCTAGGCCAGCCGGCCTTAACCCTCTTGGCGGACTCTTCCTTTAACCCGCTTACGCGCCTTGGCTGTCTCGCCTAGGGCGCGTTTGCCATCACCTATATCGATCCTAGCCTACGTCTCGCCTGTCTTACTTGGGGCGCATTTGCTGTCAAGGGGTTGCCCGCGCCTACTCAGTCCTGCGTTCCAGCGGTTCGGTGAGTTACTATTTTGGTTATACTCTAACACAAATTTACCGCAAAATTTAACGTCTTTTTTCGTAGAGAATCATGTTCCTGTCTATCTAATGGAGAGGGAAACATGCTACTCAGTTTAGAAGTGACTGCTTCTTTCTTCTCTGATAACTTGCTATTAGCGTTGGTCCGCGGACGTTCCACGGATGCTCCCGCGGGAGTATAACAGAGGCCTTAGGCTTCGTGCATGCTTCTCGTCGCCGCGATGGAATCCCGGCGACGAATTTTGCAGAGCGACGCGAAAGAATTTGAATCTCTGTGCGCTCGTCGCATCGCCCATCGCTCTGCAAGGAAGCGCGACGGCGATCCGTCCAAGACCAACGCTAAACACCGCGCGCTGCGCGACAAAGTATGTCATGCCCGCGATGGGCGCGGGAAGCCATCGATCGCCGCTGTTGCGGCGGCCGCGGCGAAGTTTCTTATGGCTATTCAACCGCGTGCGGCGGAATGGCCATGAACGATGGAAGTATGCCCCGGCCTTAAGCTGTTTTCCCACATAAGAGAGAAAGAAATTCGCTATCTCTATTCGCTTCGCTAATTCGCTATTTCGTTGTTTTTTCTGAAGTGTCTGGCTTTGTTCCAAAGTAAGTTAATAGTTAGTAGTTCACAAAAGTGGTAGCGTAAGGTGTAAATCATTCCTTCATCGAATGAAACGATGATAATTGTGATGATTTCAGAGAGCAGTTAAACTGTTAATCCAAAAACAAACATAGCAATATTCGATTGAATGTCAGATGTTCCAGAAATGTTTTTGAGTTTAATTAAGTTGTTTTAGAGTTTTAATTAAGCTTCTATTTTTTTAAAGCACTCACAATATAAATCATTACACTTGTGCATTGTTAGGCTTCCGCTTGCTTTGTTTGCTTTGGGATGACGTATGCATGATAAAATGACCGCGGCTTAAAACCAGTTGGTTTTAAGGGAACATTAAATTTTAAAAAATTAACGATTTACAGGAATTTACCGGCGAATTTCCGCGTTAAAAATTTGCGGTAAAAAATTAACCGGGGGCAAGTCAGCGCACACCCCTGAGCCAGATTACTATACGTCCTGATCCACACTACGGGTATGGGAGTCTGGATAAGCTGCCCTGAATAGAACCGCGTAAAGTAAACGCAGTTATTTTCTGATGGCAGTGGCGAAAAGTGCCCAATAGCGTGATTATGAACGAATCGCTTCAGTTAGGAATAGAGACAGGACGGTAGTTGTAGTAGGGCCCTGTGGCGGAACGGTGTTCTTCACACTGCCCATCCGAAGGGGCGGAGCAAGGGGCGCACCTGCCAGCCATCGAGGACCAGTTGTCCGTCTGGGAAAGAACAAGGTTCGAGGAGGTCGGAAGACGGTCAAGATGTACGAACGAGCGTGCAACGGCTATTTTGGGTCAGATTTCAAAGAATTGCAAATGCTGAGGGGATGTGTTGTACATTTTTTGGTAGCGCACGATCTGCTCTAAAAGGGGATCACACACTATTCAAGATCGAGGAGAAGTAGAACAGTTAGGAGCCACGGAAAAAACGCACTTCACAACTGGCTTGTTATCTGTGGGGAATTAATTTCATCTACAACAATATGCAACGTTCCATGGAATAGGTAGTCGTATGAAATTCCTACCGACTTTTCAGTGATTCAACGACAGATTTTCCCCAAAGATGGTTTCGATGGTTACAACACTACGAAGTTCTGTGGAGTTTCGCTCCAACGGAAATTCAGTATAAGTTCCTTCTCCGCAAAGATGCGCAAATTCAACCTTCATCTGGATTGAAGAACCTCTTTTGTGAGGATATTTTAATGTAAATGCTAAAATTCATTATTTCAATGCCATCGAAAGCTACATTGCACGTCTCCTGAATAGATCACAGTGAACTTTTTCTTAATGCCTTGCCTGACATGGAAGAATTCCAATCGGAACTATTTTAGGTGGCCAGGATGTTCCGCTCTATCTATCCTTTGGTTTGCCAGCCTAGAAAACTAGCAGTGTCTGCTAGTGATTACTGGACAAAACTACGAAAAAAACCATGTTTTTGCAGTTCTTATTTTTCTGGCGTCGAAGACCCCTATAGGGAAGCTATTTCTTGCTCACCTCTCAATTTGCGTGACGGATGCGAGCAATTAACCTACTTGGACGTACGTCGCACTTACATCGCTTTTCCCATGAAGTACTTGAGGCACCACCTGCCGTGGAGGTCAGATAACTGGCCACCTTATTCAATTCGTAAGTGAACAAAACAAATTCAAATATAATGATACCACCTGCTACGGTACGGAGCCTTTCATATAAATTTCTAGCTATATGTTTGTCAATTTCAGCAGTCGGCGGTTTTTTAGACCGCCCAAATATCCCTAGAATATGATAGGTTATCCTATAGGATGTCCCTTATATGCTCAACCATGTTAAGAGGATAAAGGACGACGTGACCAAATTCCTTTCGGGATGCGTCACACATTCTACTTCTACGGGGGTATCGTGGAGGCGCTTTGGATGCGTATTTGGCCATACAATTACTGGCCGGTGGCCAGCCGATGAGCAAGTCATTGCTTTATCTTTCCAACAGAAGTCTGGTACCAATCCATCTGCCACGGAGGGGTGGATTGGTACCAGACTGTTTGCCCAAGGCGGGAAGTGGTATCGGGTGCAAGCACCCGATACCACTTCCCGCCACCTTTTCCCGATTAACAGGAGATTCGCATTGCTTACAGGATTCCTGCGGTTCAGACCATTACGATCCTAATATACCGTAGCAACATAGCGCGAGCGCCGGGTATTAGAAGACGTGTCGAAGACGTCGTCCCATGTGCATCGGGATTCAGCAGACGTGCCACAGACGTGCCAGCTTGCTCTGGGATTCAGAAGAGTAAGGGGAGCGTAGCAAAGGGTGCCCATAAAGTGGGACCAGCGAAGAAATACCAGTAAAGGGGAGCAGTAAAGGAGGACCAATAAAGGGAGAGCAGTAAAGGGTATCAAGAAGGGAGGACCACTGAAAGGGGACCAGTAAAGTGGGCAAGTAAAGGGACCAGGAAAGGGGGACCATTAAGGGGTCTATAAAGGGACCAGTATTTTCTCTCAATATCGTCCAACGTGTGTCGGATTTCAGGAGACGTTCCAAAGACGTCGAGCCACGTGTGGCGTAATGCAGAAGTCTGTCACTGAAGTCGTGGCAACGTCATGACCAGGGATGTGCGTGTTCCGAGTTACGGTTTTCACCCGTTTTTAGCCATTCCGTCCCGTTCCATGTTCCGCTCTGTCTTGGGCAGGAAGACGGAACGAAAATGGTGACTCATCATTCATTGATTGTTTTGCACTGACTTCATTCACCTCTTGAACTTAAAGGAAAGACCGAAGGAAGAGATTAATATGCGTCACCATTTTTTGTGATTGTGTTGCTTTCAAACCAGTGGTGCATCCCGATGTCGGAACGGTGTGATAACCAAATTGGATTCTTTTTTCTTTTCTTGAAATGATGTACTACCGAATAGTATGAGGCCACAAAGTTTTCATGAGTATTTGATTGAAGAATCTAATTTCTTATCCGGAGCATGCGTATCTTTTTTCCTAATAATCTTAGGTCTGGTCTGGAACACCAATTCTAGATCAGAGTTCTATGAGCACTCTTAGGTTGTTAACATTGCTTTTGATAGGGAACATTAGATCTATCCTAGTCGGAGGGGGGCATGCGTTGTCTTGCCTCTCCTCCCCTACTTTGCGCTTGTTTCAGAAATTCAACTTCTGCCAAATGATACTATGGTACAGATGCGAACTCAGAGAGGGGGTGTCGTGTCTTTGGTGCTAAACGCAACTGCAAACTTAGCTGCCCCCACCAATTAGGATAGATCTGAGCCATGCTGCATTTATCCTTCCCCTGATCGCCTGCTCCACACTTCCTTCCTCAGATAGGTCACTTCTGAGGTAGCGGAATTCTTTCGCCTTCTCGATCGCCTCCCCTTGGCAGTCTAGGATCGGTCTAGGGCACTGCTCAGAGCTGATAAACTTGGTCTTCCTCACGTTCAGCCGCAGGCCGTTATCCGCGATGGCTACTTGCCACAGCTGTACCTTCTTCTCCAGCTCCTCCCGGCTGTCGGCTAGCTTTGATCAACAACCTACTGGCGTCCGAATTTATGTGTACCTAGTTATAAAGGTGTGCGTACTCTAATAGTCTCCTCTTATAGCTTGTTTCCGCTAGTTCCCTTTAGTTGTTTTTGAATGACCTAATGTGTTAATATGGCAGAAGACACCGTCCAGTCTTCTCGAATACGGCTTATCTCTCCACTTAACTAACTTTTCCATTTCTCTAACATTGTGGGGCTGCTCCTCCGTTGCCGGACGACGAGAGCTAGCAAGGCCCATCGCATTGCTACAGTCAAAGTTCGTTCCATTCAGCCCTCAGAAAGACATTGGAGGCAGTTCCATAGAGAAAGAGAGACGAGCATTCTTTGATCCGCGTCCTGTTTAGTAAGAAGGCCTAGTCAATTTGTTTACAATAGGTTAATCTAAATCCTACCGAATAGAAATCGCGCAAATTCACGACCGAGAATCATTCATGATTGGAAGCGGGGTCTGGAAAGTTGCTGCACTCATGTGGAAAGGAGAAGCCAGTGATGTTTCTATCGGTTTACATTGCATTTCATAGGGCGGATCAGACAGACATACTAAGTGTAGTCGAGGTGAAAATTTCATGAAAAGGTTGAAATGGCTTTGGCACTTTTGTCGTCCTTTTTTAATGGTGTGAACGAGATTATTGCAGTTACCCTGTCTAATTCGTTTAGGGTGGTGCATACTTTTGGAGAGCAAACGGTCGTTACAGAACTGATGAAGGATAGCCCGAGCGTGCGCAGAGAATTTTTAAATAGTATCACCTGTATCACCTGTCGTCCCATTGATCATCGACTTGCTCGAGCGGGCGCCAGCAGCTTCTCCATTCGTCCCTGTCGCGTGCCAGAGTGGTCCAATGGATCCTCCTAGCTCGAGGGACACGAAGAGCGTCATAACGATCGTTCAGGGCTTTCACGAAGAAGTCCGACCAACGCGTTGGTGGGCGTCCTGGTGTCCTCTTGACATCCCGCGGAATCCTGTCGGTGATGGCTGTCGTCCAGGGGTGTCTGCGAATCGCATTACGTGGCCGGCCCACCCAATTTTCAACAACTTGGCCCACGCGACAGCGTCTTTGATCTTCGAACGTCGGCGAAGCTCGGAACTCCGGAGGCCTTCTCTCACTTGCGTGAGTCGTGTCACTCCGAGCATCGTCCTCACGATTCCATGCTGCGCGACGCTGATCGCGTGTTCATCCTGCTTTCGTATAGCCCAGGTCTCTGAGGCGTATATTAGGGCAGGAAGAACGGTAGAGTTGAATAGGTGGGCACGGCGTCGGACGTTCTTCGTCTTCTTCGCGACTTCTTCGACGCTCTTGAAAGCTCCCCAAGACGCTCTTTTCCTCCTGCTCAGCTCTGGTGCTAGGTCGTTGGCCATGTTGACTTCGCAATCCAGATACACGTAGTTGGAGCATTTGGAGATGTTCGCTCCGTTGAGCGAGAATGGGGCATCAGAAACTTGTTTGTTCCTCATGAACATCGACTTTTAAGTTTTCGAAATCGGACAAGTACAGGCAGACTTGCGTAGGAAACCGGCGCTCTAGGTAAGTCTAGGTTAAAGCGATGGCTGACGTTGTAGATCGATAGTCCGGTACTTGAGAACACTTTTAAAGTTAAGCAACGTCTTCTTTGCATTCTCTCTACAATTAACAAACCCGAAATTGAATATCGCTATGTGGTTACTGCTTGGTACCCTCTCAATACGCAATGGATGTGACGCCACCTTCCTAGCAGCGGTCTATAATATTTACAGTTTTCACTTGCTGCTTTTAAAAAGGACTTCTGCAAACTGAATCCCAACATAACTCATAGGATTACTTTCAAACCAAGCTAGACAGCTTCTAAATCAAAATTGTCTCGTCCATGAAATGGAACTGAAGGTGCCTCCACAAAGTTGTATTATACGGTAATTTTTCCATTCTAAAAGGACTACAAAAGATGTCCAAGAAATACGGTCATGCTGTTTCGGCGACTAAAAGTTTTTTACCCGTTTGCCATAGGAATGTTTCAGGACTTATTTCAAAATTATGAAAAGTGTAAATCTTTCGGAGCGACACCGATTAGATTGCGCCGTGCATTCACTCAAAACGCAAGGCTCAATCCAATCATGCGACTCAGTGTGTTTGTTAGATTACTACATGCGCAGTTGCTGTTTCGCCATTTTCAGCAGTGAAGTGATTTTTTAATGAGTTTTTTGTTTCTGCTAAATTCCAGATTCACACTCATGCGAAGAAAATGATCGCAAGCTAGGTGTTTAATGAATATTCAAACGATGCAGGCTTTTTGTTGGAATAGCATGCATAGGCTAAAGTAACGTTTTTGAATCAACAGTATTCTCGACTTTCTTGAAACGTGTAAAGTTTGCTTTGAAAGGTAGCACTAGCAAGAAGACGTGAAAAAAGAAAATAGTTTGGTAGGAAAACTATTCAGATTGAGCTGAAAATAACTCGACAAATAAGTGAATATTGAGTGAATTCTAATTAACATTGGTAGAAAAAGCACCTTGAGATTTAGTTGTACTGCACTGCAGTAGCCGTATTCATGAAACGGCGGGAGCGGGAAGGCCGGAGATGCCTTCCCGCTCCCGCCGCATCCCGCTCCCGGCTTCCCGCAACCCGGTCGCTATTCATGAATGACCGGGAAGCAGGAGCGACCGCGACGCGCGAGTTAGATTCGCAGCGGAGGCGGGAATTGCAAGATTTCAAAAACTAATTTCTCAAATTACCGGTTTTTCAACTGGATATTCAAGTATTTCTGGGTTTACCGGAATTCAAGGACACGGAATTGTGGCTCAGAAGCGCAGTGGACGGGAACAGGCTGCATTACAAAATTAATACAAAATAATACAAAATACAATAATAATTAATACAATTACAAAATAATTTAACGCCAGATTTGTGTACAACGAATAAAAGGCTAACATGATTTCGAGTGGTGCGAGAATGCATTACGCAGGCCGAAACGGCATTACCACCAGACTCAAATGCAGAAAAGTGAAAATTGCATAGTGCATCTCGGGTAGACGATCGCTGCCTTGTGATGAATCCGTGAAATTCTTCAACAAAGTCAGCTCTGATCCGCTCCAAAATTTATTTGCGACTGGAAAGTATTACCCCATGAGTTTTATGCATTTTGAAGCATTTGCCTTTCAATTTATCTCTTTACTAAAAATTAACAAGCAATTTATACCAATAAATGGCGAAAGCGGCAATCGCACTTGATAGGAAGAGAATATCCACCCCTCACCCTCGGAGATGGCCTAGGAAAACGTTACGTGACGAACGGCGAAGATAACTCCCCGTTAAGATGGCTTTCGATGCCAAAACAGCCATCGAAATCCTATTGCGTGCAATTACACACACCTCTTCATTGACAGCTTCCCGGTGTTCCCGAACGGTTGAGTGCGGGTAAGCCGGGAGCCTCCCGCCATCGGCGCGGGAGGCTCCCGTTGCTTCCCGCCAGGTTCATGAATACGAAATTTTGCTTCCCGCCCCGGTCGCTTCCCGCGGGAAGCCTTGAACGTTCCCGGGAACGTTCATGAATACGGCCACAGGTCATGTGACTCTTACGATTTACGGCAGTTTCTTCGTAATCACGATTTGCGAAATTTCAAATTTCATTTACGCACACCTCTGTGACCGGATTCATGAACGCGGCCGGAGGTAAATTCTACCCCTAATTACCTCGACGGCCATTCACCCGCCACTTTCCCCGAACTTACCTCCGTTTTCTGATTCATGAAGGCCAAGGCGAGGGTTTTGCTCCGCGGCCAATTTCTGACACCATGTGCATGCTTCCGCTGGCCCGCTGGCATCAGCTAACAGCGAAACAAGCAGTCACACTTGCTGCTGGGACGTCGCTGGCACCGACACTAGCAGCATCGTATTTAGGGGAAATGAAATGTGAAATGTGGGGTTGGGCGAGGGAGGGGGGGGGGGGGAGGGAGGGAGAGAGGTGGAAACTAGTAGCATAGCAGAAACAGAAACAATGGTAAATGTGGGACTACATGACTAATAATGGGTGCCATCCACCACAGTAGCCTCCATAGACAACATATGCCAAGGAAGGCTAAGGTGGCGGACGCACCCACGCAAATCGTAAATTACGATTTGCGTGGGTGGACTAGGCTTGCATGGTGGCCCAAGCCGACCCACAGTGCCACTAAAGGAAGCAATTCACCTAAAAATAAGTGGCATTGTGGGCCGCCATGGTCCACAGAGTCCAAAAAATCATGGAATGCAAGCCTAATAGAGAAAAACAAAAAGTAAAACAACTCACCGAAGTGCGGCGAAAGACGTGCGCATGGCGACGGCAGCTGGGCGCCTCTGCCAGGCTTTGAATTTGCGGCTGGCGGCCAGCTCAGAGCTGGCTAAGGGCCAGTGGAGGCATGCATTGGGTCAGAAGTTGGCCGCGGAGCAAAACCCTCGCCTTGGAGGTAAACGTTCCCCGACGCGCTGACGGGGTAGCATTTACCTCGACACTTACCTCGGATTTTTCCCGCCGCGCGTTCATGAATCGCGCGTAAGGGGGGAGTGGGGTAAATTTTGCACTTACCCGCCGGTAAATCGTTCATGAATCCGGGCCCTGGTCGTGAGTACATTCAACGTCATCTGACGTGAAAGCGGATCTTGGAAGGAGAGAACGAAACGTGTGAAGCCGCGAAGCGGGAACGGGCTGGACGGAAGGTGCGCGTTGAGGGACGTAGACGAGAGCCATGTGTGCACGGGTCGGAGCACCGTGGTGGAAACTTCACTCCCGGGATTGCCACTCTTCACGCTACGTCTCCACGGCTCGGTGGTTTAGCAGCTAACCCGAGCCCGATGACTTGTTCGGTAAGTGAATGGCCGTTCTCCAGTCCAAAGGATATCCCCGCTTAGCACCGCCAGGTTGTTGTTCAGGCGTACCGTATGATCTTGGCCGCCATCGCCTGACGCTAGTGCTGGAGCACCCCACCACGGAGGCACAGGAGTACTTCAAGGTTGGTGATTCTCCGTCGACTGAATATGAATTCCATACCCATAATAGAATTAGGTGCCAATCTCTAAATAAATAATCTTCAAGTTCCTGTAGTGTTAAAATAGCATAAAACAACATAGTAACAACGTTTCTTCAAATAACTTTTTTTAAATCGAGCATGTGTGAAAAGAAACATAAATTTGAGCTCAGCAGCTCAAGCTCTAGCTCTCTTACATATAAATCAATAGAATTGAGCAATGCATATAGGCCGGACATAATCAATGGAGTAGGCGCGCGAGCTTGTAGAGTGAGCGTTTCGGGAGTTTTATCAAAAATTCCTAGCCGCCGTACTCAGGAATTGACCTAAGACTGTCCAGTTAGCCTTTGGAGTGCGCCGTGAACAATGCATACAGAAACGAACCTATCAATCGAGTGGGTGCGAAGCTTGTAAAGTGAGCGTTTGGGGAGTTTTATCGGAAATTCGTAGCTGCCCTACTTAGGAATTGCTCTAAGGCTGTCCAGTTAGCATTTGGAGTGCGCCGTGAACAATGCGTATAAGATCGAACCTATCAATCAAGTAAGGCGGCCGCTCGCAAATTGCACACGCGGGCATGTTCTGAACGCAATGACTCTGTCAAGTTCGAATCGTTTCGGCTGCAACTTATTTGTCTCGTAGGCAGTAAAACATTTTAGTAGTACACTAAAGTAAAATCGTATAGCTCAGGAAGAGGCAATGTTAGTGGGGTGCGAATATGCAGGTGTGGCTTGTGTGACGTATTTTTTCCGATTTCGATAGACCACTGCGGGAAGACTCGTAACGGTCTACAAATGCATAGGCAAGCAGACCTCTTGAGGTACTTTAGGAAGAGCTCACTGCTCTCCATCTGCCTGAACAGCTTGAACAGCCTTAGCCCCAGGTACCATTTTAGAGCACCGAAAGGCAGCGGTGAAGTTTCCTGCGCTCTCGAGTTTTTCCATTGAGGGCGAGGCTGCTCGAAGCCGCGAAAGACTGACGATGACAGCATCGATATTCTCGAAATTGGACAAATTTTCTCATCCAAAATCATCCAGGGTTTTTTGTAGCGTTGATTACGAATCCGACATGCGTTCTCGAAAATTCCGCCAATTTCGGTAGGCTACTTCCCGTTTGAGGGTGCTCGGGTTAGGATCACCGATCACCCCCAGTTATTGTTATGGGTGGGCTACCAATCGTCCAAATGAACTTTGGCATCGTGTTCAGCATTCCGAATAAGCCCCGCGCCTATACGAAGTTAGAGCAAAATTTGGTGATCCTGACCCGACCACCCTCAAACGGGAAGTAACCTACCGAAATCGGCAGATTTTTCAAAAACGGCTGTCGGATTCGTAATCAGCTCCCCAAATAACTCCCCAGATGTTTTTGGACGAGAAAATTTGGCCAACTTCGAAAATATCGATTTTCGATGACGCCATCGTCCGCGCAGGCCCGGCCTTGAGGGTCTACGGAGAAAATGCACGAATATCACGAAAATGACCGCAACCGTGAAAGAAGATGCCCGAATCGATGAGAAGAACGTATAGCACACTAGAAAATACGATCACGTGGTGATTACCAAAAGCGCCGTTATAAAGAAGAAGAAACCAATTTTCGGCTGTAAACAACATTAAGGAAACTAGGTAAAAGCTCGAAACTCTTGGAAAAACCGTTTAATAGGAAAGTCTTAACCGGATGTATCGTTAATATGATGGTCAATATCCGCAACGTTTTATTCGAATCAAGGCTCCAATAAGGATTTGATAGCAAAACTTTCATGCTCACAAAGTAATCTATATTTCGAATAGAGGCTCGAAAGACTTGTGGCAAAGTACTGCACCGTAGGTTCTACTCATTTGTTAAATCGACCCTCGTTCCAAAAACGCGTCCTTTAGACTCAATGAATTCCGGAACTATCGTTCCATTTTAAAGTTATTTTAAAATACTTTTGAAACCGGAGCAATGCAACACACTTCCTCACAATCTCATTCTTGCAAGACATTCAATATGTTGACCTTTGAAGAGAAAGAATCATTCTCCATCTTTAGAGCAGAATATCACAGATTGATCAACATCTCCTAAGGGATCGTTTAGTTTGCGCGCGACGCGCGACGCGATGCCATGTGTGGTGGCCGAATTGATCAATCGCGTCGTTCGATCAATTTTGCCACTACAAATGCATCGCGTCGTGCGTCGCGCGCACACTAAACGACCCCTAAGACCCCGTTTATACTTCGTCGCGGCGCGACGCGATGGCCACGCAATGTGGCCAAATTGATCGATCGCGTCAGTATAGGCTCATGCACACTTCTGCGACACCGCGGCGAGGCAAGATGAGCGACGGTCACCTCCGCGAAATCCGGCGGTAGCGGCGCGGTCGCGTTAGAGCATCGTTATTGGCAACGGGACCGACGTCCCAGTGCATGTCGCGCCGCTAGGAATGATTTGAACCATTCCAGCCTGCGGCACTCAGCGCGGCATCGCCGGCGATAGCCGCCGCGATAATCGCAAAAGTGTGCATGCCCCCCTCTGCGGCACGTGTCGCTATGTCGCGCCGCGCCTGTCGCGGCCCTATCCTTCATCATGGCCGTGCCGCACTGTCGCAGAAGCGTGCATGGGCTTTATGGCCACTGTGCGTGGCGTCGCGTCGCGCCGCGACGAAGTATAAACGGAGCCTAAGACGATAAGTTTCAGCCTCTGCGAGTTCTGTTCGAAAGATCTCGTCTTCGGATATTTTCATGTCCGTCGTCCACTAGCCAAGGTTATAGCCTATTCAGCGTCATCAAAATGTGCTAACAACACAGAAGCAGAAGCGGGTGTAGACGTACATATATATATATATATATATATATATATATATATATATATATCGCGCACTTGGAACACTTCTTAACTATCGCGAGTTCCATAGAAACTTCAGCGGAGCTCCTGGGCTGACCAAGAAGAGGAACCCTTATGAATTAAGCATTTCTTATCTGAAATGCATGCTTACTCGTCAGATTGCAAAGAAACGCGAAAAGCCTTTTACCTTTACAGCGGGAGGGACTTCATATCTTGCTCGGTCAGATATTTTCATGCATCTGCAGCAACTCCATTCATAAACGGAAACATGTTTTCCTCTTCAAAGTGAATTCGTTGCAGTGCCCTCAAACATGCACTCAGGTGCAAACATGGCAATAGATGTTCACCCTTTTTGAGATGGGCTAAACTTTGCTGGTGTGGGTTCGTGAACTTTACGTGATTAGAAATGACCAATTTGCTCTTTTTGAGCGTACGGATGAGATATCATCACAGTTCTAGTTGCCATGCTCTCGACTTCTTTCTCATGCCCAATCCATGACGAAATGAGAAAATACCGTATCCTTGCTCTCGATTACCACGTGTTTTGTTGAAAGGGTTTGATCGCGAAAACGACAGCCGTTCAGTGGTCGCGAATATTTTTTCCCTTGGTTGCGGGCATTTTCTCCCTAGTTTCGGGAATTTTCTCACACCAAAACAGATGCGGCGCGGTTCGGGCGTTTCACTCGTAATCGGCCTACAGCGCCCGTCCTTGATGGGAAACTGTCGAAAAATCGCTTTTTCTGAAATTGGTACACATTAACACCGTTCGATAGAGCTCTTCGAGGTGAACAGAGCGGTACCATTGCGAGTGTTGAAAACTCAGTTGGTCTAGTCCGGCCTTCTATACGCTTCCTGGCGTATCTCCACCACCAAATCCGGCTGTCTTATTCATATCAACGACGATCACAAAAGATTGAGACTGGGAACAATATTTATCAGAACTGAGATTGAATCGCAAAGGGCAATGATGAGAGTAATTGGAGGAAGACCACACCAAGCGGGTCCTAAGTGCGAAGTGTGAGCATGAGCTGGCTCTCCGGGAGAGTCGATGGTGGCACGCCTACCTGCACTGCTACGGTATCTCCCCGGATACCAGTTTACGACCCTGTGTCAGCCGGCTCGTATCCGCCGGTCACAGCTCCTTGCCTAGGATTCAAAAGGGACATGCAACTGGATGACATAATATACTACAGAAAGCGCAGGAAACTTCACCGCTGTCCTCCGCCGCTCTAAAATGGCACCTGGGGCTAAAGCAGATTAGGCGGATGGAGAGCAGTGAGCGCTTCCTCGTAAATTACCTCAAGTGGTCTGCTTGCCTATGCATTTGTAGGCCGGTTAGCTCTACGGTCTTCCCGCAGTGGTCCACCGAAATCGGAAAAAATGCGTCACACAAGCCTCACCTGCATATTCGCACCCGGTAACATTGCCTCTTCTTAAGCTTCACCATTTTACTTTAGTGTACTACTAGACAGTTTTACTGCCTACAAAACCCACAAGTTGCAGCCGAAGCGATTCGAACTTAACAGAGTTACTGCGCTCAGAACACGCCCGCGTATGCAATTTGCGAGCGGTCGCCCTACTCGATTGATAGGTTCGATTCTGTATGCATTTGCACGGCGCATTCCAAAGGCTGACTAGACAGCCTTAAGTCAATTCCTGAGTACGGTGGCTAGGAATTTTCGATAAAACTCCCCAAACGCTCACTCTACAAGCTCGCGCGCCTACTCCATTGATTATGTCCGGCCTATATGCATTGCTCAATTCTATTGATTTATATGTAAGAGAGCTAGAGCTTGAGCTGCTGAGCTCAAATGTATGTTTCTTTTCACATATGCTCGATTTAAAAAAAGTTATTTAAAAAACCACTTTAAGACGCTCCAAAGCGTTCTTTTCGGCAAATGACCAAATCATATGCGCGATACTGTTTGCAAAAACTGAGTAGAGGTGAAGCAAGTAGAGGTGATATTAAGCAAGTAGAGGTGATATTAGGTTGTAACGAATTAAATGGCACTGGCTCGCGCCATTTTTTGGAGCGTCTTTACGCGTTTGATCAAGAACAAGCCGTAACATGCGGCATATCATTTAGAAGCGCAAACATTGCTCTACCGGCGAGTACCAAATTTTCTATGTAAAAGTGGGAAAACTTTAGAGTTTTATTGACTTTTTTGCAGATGGACAAAAGGGTAATCCGAGGCATTTACTTGTATGAATTCAAGCTGGGCACTACAGCTAAGGAGGCGGACGAGAAGATCAACGCCGCATTCGGTCAAGGATGTTGCACAATTCGGACGGCGTATCGTTGGTATCAGAAGTTCCGGAATGGAGATGAGAGCTTGGAAGAACATGAAGGTCGTGGGAGGCATAGTGATGTTGATGAGGACAAGCTGAGAGATGTGGTAGAGGAGGATCCACACAAAGGTACCAGGGAGATAGCGAAGGTTCTTGGCGTCAGTCACAACACAGCTGCCCGGCATCTGAAAGAAATTGGGAAGACCAAAAAGCTGGAAAGATGGGTGCCTCACGAGCTGTCTGAGGAGCAAAGAAACCGACGATATGAGATCTCGTCCGCACTGCTTCTACGGAACGAAACGGACGCATTCCTTGATCGCATCGTAACCTGTGACGAGAAGTGGATAATGTACGACAACAAGCGACGACCGGCACAGTGGGTGGACAGCGATGAGAGGTTTTTGCGAAGCCGGAATTGCACCAAAAGAAAGTAATGGTGACCGTATGGTGGTGTTCGCTGGGAATTATTCACCACAGCTCCTCCCTCCCGGTGAATCCATCACGGCAGAGAAGTACTGCATTGAAATTGAAGAAATGGTGAAAAAGTTGAAGGAAATCCGGCCGGCCTTGGTAAACCGAAGGCGAGTTCTCCTTCTGCACGACAATGCTCGCCCCCATGTAGCACGAATGACGTTGCAGAAATTGAATGAGCTGAGCATTGCAACTCTACCACATCCTCCGTTTTCTCCCGACCTCTCCCCAACAGACTACCATTTCTTCAAGCATCTTGGCGACTTCTTGGTAGGGAAAATATTCAAATACCAACAGGATGCCGAAAGTGCCTTCGAAGATTTCGTCAATTCCAGAACTTCTGATTTTTATGCTACTGGGATAAAAAAGCTTGTGTCACGTTGGCAAGAATGTGTAGAATCAGAAGGTTTTTATTTCGATTAATAAACTCGCCTACAAGCCGAGATATTAACTGTTTAAATTTACAGTGGTTCAGTGCCATTTATTTCGTTACAACCTAATAGCTTTCTCTCCGCTACTGCAGGCAGTGTATGGGCATGTTTTCACTCCATGATTCTATTACTTACAGATATGGACCAGTGTCACCAAGGAGTTCTGTGAACGAAGCACTGAATCTGGCTTTAGCCGATTCGACGCATATTTGGTCCTCTTTAACAAAGCCACTCGGAGAATTACAGAAAGGTATCACCATATCAACAGATACCGAACCAATGCCGTAATGGCGAAAGTCTATTGGCAATGGAACGATACTGAGACCGGCCTCGGACTCTATGTTTCTTTCCGTCACCTAAACTCTGACATGAGAAGGAACGACAATCCAGCGACGAACCCAAGACAGTTGGAATCGGAGTTTCGAACGGACTTTCCCGATACAGGCGTCGGTTCAGACTTTTCTGCCTTCTACAAAGGAAACCCGCTGTTTTTCGAAGCCTCGTTCTATTACGACGACCCGCACCGATTGTTCAAGTACGTTGTTTGTAGTCAGCAAAAGCATCTCACCTCCTCGGTCTGCTATGACTCCTCAGCACTTCAGAAAGCTCGCCGGCACCAAGTGCGGGCAAACCGGAGCGTGGATTGTGAACGAGGGCTTCTACAAGTGGGACTACGAGACAAAAGAGTGGACTCCCATCTACTATCTGCCCTGGAACACCGACTTCTACTACTGACAGTAGACCGCTGTTGCTTTTTTGTTGTTGTATTAATAAACGGTAAAGCTCGGCCGTGACAAATACCTCCGTGGATGCGTCATGCACTAGGCTTTATCGAGATATCGCGAAGGGAAAATGATGGCTTTCGATGGTCAGTCGATGGACAATTCAGTGTTTTGTTTCTTTAATGGCCAGGAATAAGTTTCGTAGCAATTCGTTTAACCCAGTGAGCACAGGTTCGACTCCCGTCTGGTGCTCAATTTTGAACACAACCGAACACCGACGTCTTGTCGCCTAAGGCCTGCTTTAACCTTGCGCCGCCACGCGGCGCGGCGTCATGTTTGCCATTGATATCGATTTTTCGCGCAGCCCGGTCGATATCTATTCCGTGTATGGTGCCGCGCCGCGGCGCAACTATAAACCGGGGCCAAAAGGCAACGCCCAATAATCTCGGCAACAACGTGTAGAGGCTTAATTACAATAATTTGAAAGACTAAAATCAATTAACTGATATATTCCTATTGAATAATAAAAGCCCTCCTATTTAATTCGAGTGTCGTATCTACCGAAAATTAATTTCCACGAATGTTTGCTACGTGAAGAGGAGCTACGGTACCTGGAAAGAGTCGTGTCTCAAAATTAGCAGGCATTGATATAACCAACCAATCAATATCGATCAATATTATCGATATCTAGAGTTGGCCATCGAGGGTGGTGATCTTACGAAGGCGCAGAGCGACGGTGGGGTCACCATGTATTAATTGATTATCCACTTTGGTATGAAGGTACATGGATGCCCAATTACATCAGAAGTGACCTAGCTCGGTTCACCACTAGGGTAGAACACACTAATGCTGTTTGCACATATTATTTTCGTGCAATACAGAACGTCGTATAGGGCTGCCCTACCCGATCCGCTTTGCGCCATTAGGAATATGAAGGTCATGGATGGGCATCATGAACACGCAGTCAACTCGACCAGCTGATCAACACTTACTCCATAGCAAAAGTTCTACTATTCAATCCGTGAGTCCATCCGCGCAATAAAAATGGCAGCAGAATGCGCTCCACAGCACAGAGGCAGAACATACCAACCTACCGACACGATCAACGTGTTAGGAGTGATGCGAGTGCGACTGCAATTGGGTAGGCTTAGTCTTTAATATGCCCCAATTTCGCAATGTAGACCACATGAGCGACTAGTATCCAAAATTAAAGCACTCCAGCAAACAGTGTGAATGTGAATGTGAACAAATGTGGAAGGTAGCTGAGTGATGAAGTCATTTGATGTCACATCGTTGCACACAAATGTCTCTAAGGAGAACGCAATACAAGCCATTAACGAAGTGCTTGGGGGGTACCAGGACCAGATATCACTGTATGGGCTCCGTATAGCTCAAGTAATGACACTCATGGATGAGTGTACGGCGCCGGCGAAGCCGGCGACGGACGCTGGTACACCAATAATTGCAGAGGTTCGCAGTTTTTTTTCTCTTGCAGTATTCCTTATCGTTTAAATTGTTCCCGGTGAAATCCTAATGGGGAGGACCAGCAGAGAAAGTGCCCCAAGATTTAGCTGGCTATAAGGCCCCAATAGGAGTGAATTGTTTAAGCCACACACTTGACTCCTTGCCTAGTTCTATGAACAGAAGCGAGCAGCATTGCTGTTCTCTCTATTTAGAGATTACGCATGGCCCTTTGTGTGGCTGTGGCAGTCATAGATTCACTGCTGCTTATTTTTCAATTAGTAGCTCGTTCCCGTCTCTAACAAAGTTGACCATCCCTGTCGCGACCTGCATCTCGACTTATCACCACGACGTGCCTGGATCTGTCAGCCCGTGGTCAACGATCGCATTTGGGCGCCAAAATACCGCATAAAGGGCCGCCTCTCCGAAACACACCGGCGGCTCTCATCCTCCTGTTCGCGCGCGGGCCGTCGCGTCGCCTCGCCCGGTCACATACCCCACCAGCCAGTTTATAAAGAGTCGTCACTAACCATCACGTGGTCTTTGACGCATCGTCCAAAACCCGAGGTGCACCTAGTCTCAACGACTGCATCCACCAAGGACCACACTACTACCAGAGCTAACCGGGATCCTGCTTCGGGCACGGCTACACCGATTTCTTCTCACTGCGGACGTTGAAAAGGCATTCCACCAGATCCGTCTTCAACGTTCGCAGCGAGATTCCACTAGATTTTTATTGCTAAAGGACCCCAATCAATCACCATCTCAAAAAATATACTATTTTCAAGTTCACTCGCGTTCCGTTCGGAGTCAATGCATCGCCTTTCATGCTCGCGGCAGCAATCCAGATGTAACTACGTAGCAGACCCACGCCGTTTACAAGGAGATAGAACGCAATACCTATGTGGACAACGTCCTTCTCGGAGCCGTCTCCTGTGAAGAAGCAGTACGCAAATATAACGAAACTAAGCTGCTTTTCACACAAATGCATATGAATCTTAGGCAGTTCATATGCAATCGGATCTCAGATCCAGGCCGCACAACACTGTTGGGCATCAGGTGGAATCCACATCGAGATACGCTCAGTATACCAATCAAAGCCTTGGATATTCAAGTAACCTCTAAGCGAACCGCGCTTAAGGCACTGGCGTCAACTTACGACCCCCTCGGTCTGCTAGTTCCGTTCTTGTCTCCCATCAAAATTTTTGTTCAAGACCTTTGGTCCAAGCAACGTAGATGGGATAAGCCTCTAGACCGTGAAGACCTAAAAAAGCGGTCACAAATACGCACCATTCTAAAAACTCAGTTACCACCCATACCAAGGCAAGTCCTACCCACCCCCTCAGGGTTCGAGCGGTACGAGCTTTGTATATTCGGAGATGCATCTAAGCGCCTCTATGCCTGTTGTGCCTACCTACTTTGCCGTTCTAAGTCCGCAGTTACGTCGCGTCTGATAATGGCTAGGTCACGTCTCAACGATGCGAAACCCATTACCATACCGCGCGACCGCGCGCTGAACTCCTGGCAGCCGTAATAAACACACGGCTGGCGCAATACCTCTCCAAGAACTTAGACATTCCTCTGGCTGCAATTCACATATTCTCCGACTCGCTAATAGCGCTCCACTGGGTCCATTCACAAAAGAAGTTCAAAACATTTGTGCAAAACAGAGTGGTATCACCACCTATATATAAAAGAGTTTGTCCGTCGAGTGATCTAATCTAAGTGAGATACGCCGCGTTCGCGCATCACCCACAGCGAGAGCGGTCGAATGATCTAACACAAGTGAGGTACGCCGCATCACCCATAGCGAGAGCGGTCGAATGATCTAACTCAAGTTAGGTACGCCGCACCACCCATAGCGAGAGCGGTCGAATGATCTAACTTAAGTTAGGTACGCCGCATCACCCATAGCGAGAGCGGTCGAATGATCTAACCTAAGTGAGGTACGCTGCATCACCCACAGCGGGAGCGGTCTTATGATCTAACCTAAGTGAGGTACGCCGCACCACCCACAGCGAGAGCGGTCGAATGATCTAACCTAAGTGAGGTACGCTGCATCACCAACAGCGAGAGCGGTCGAATGATCTAACATAAGTGAGGTACGCCGCACCACCCACAGCGAGAGCGGTCGAATGATCTAACCTAAGTGAGGTACGCTGCATCACCCACAGCGGGAGCGGTCGAGTGATCTAACCTAAGTGAGGAAGGCCGCATCATCCACAGCGAGAGCGGTCGAATGATCTATCTAATCTAATAAGTGAGGTACGCTGTATCATCCACAGCGGTCGAAATTTCCCACTGAACGTGGGAATTGCTGCTGCATAGAAAGCGCATCCTTTTACTGCTTGACACAACAGCACTTACGGGCGTTCCTGAGCGTCCAGATTCAGAAGCCGTGCCGCCGACTTCGTGCCATTAGCATAAGAAGACCACTAAAGGAGGAAGAGTATAAGGGGGGACCTCGAGGGTGGAGAATCGACAGCGACCAGGAGGTAGAGACTTGGAGGAAGCATCGGGAAGGGGGGGGGGAAGTCGAAAGGGGGATCAATGAAGCATTAAGGAGGGACCAGTAGGGAGTTAGCAATCAGGGGGGGGGGGGGAAGCAGTTAAGAGGATCAGTAAGGGGATCCATTACCAATAAGAGAGTACGGATTTAGAAGATGTGACACCGATGACACGCAATGGGCGTTCGCTCGCTGTCGTTGTGTGTGAGCGTGGGAGAGCTACTTAATTGGGGAGAGTATTAACGAGGATTCCTAGGGGGGGGGGAGAGATCGACCAGGAACAAGGGACCTGGAGGCGGAACCAGGACGGGAACCAGCAAGAAAGAAGCCGTAAGAAAATTTATACGCGAAACAAGGAATCTGCCATATGCGCAGCCTCTTCATGCTTGGCACAGCGGCAACTGTGCGCGCTTCTGATCCTCTGCATTCAGAAGGTGGGTCTTCTGAGGTGCTGGTTTCAGAGGACAGGTTCTCTACGCCGCCCTAAAAGCATCTGAATTAAGGAATTGTGTCACCGGCGTGTTGAGGCGTGCAGGCGCTTTCAGAATTCAACATGGGATGCTGATCTACAGAGGAAGTATAGCCTCCTCCTGTTTGACACAACGGCAACTACACGTATTTCTAAACGTCTCGATTCAGAAAAAAGGTCCTCTACGTCGCGCTAGAGGCATCTGGATTAAGAGGCAGGAGGCATCTGGATTATCCTAGGGGGTGATTTCAGACAAATTCCTCCTGTCGTGCCAAATACAAGACGATCCAAAATTCTGAACGTTTCTATCAAGAGCTCCCCACTGTGGCCTCATTTCTTTAAATACAGATTGACTGAGAATGTGAGGGCGTCCAGCGGTGGAATCGGTTGGTCTAACTTTCTAATTCAACTTGGAAACGGAGAGCTCCAAAACGATTCCAATGAAGTGGAAGTGCCCGACGATATGCTGAGCTCTGGAGATATAGCAGATGAGATATTTAGTAATATAGTGACCTTAGAAGATATGTCCGCTGCAGCCAGTAGAGCGATTTTGACGCCTAGGAATTTCGACTCTTTGGAGATAAACAACAAAGTGCTTTCGAAACTACCTGGGCAGGAGAAGATTTACAGAAGCATAGATGAGGTTATGAATGACGAAGCTGAAGCTAACAACGACACAGAGTATTCATTGGAGTTTCTAAACAGCTTGACACCCCAGGGATACCCGCCACATGAACACCATCTAAAGAAAGGAGCAGCCATAATGCTTCTGCGGAATCTTAGAGTCAACCAGGGTCTATGCAATGGTACGCGACTCACCGTTGAACATATGGATAGGTACATTATAGGCTGCAATATTGCAACTGAAGCGAACAAAGGACAGTACGTCCTTATTCCTAGAATAATATTCTGTCCGCCTGCCTATGACACCTCACCGTGCAGATTTAAAAAGAGACAATTTCCCGTGCGTTTGGCCTACGCAATGACAATAAACAAGAGTCAGGGACAAACATTCATTCCACACGACAGAGTCGGTGTATACCTCCCCAGCCCAGTTTTTTCTCATGGTCTACTGTACGTGGCGTGCTCACGTGTTCGACAGAGATCAAAATTTGGCTACCACCAGGACGAAAAACTATATCAAACGTAGTATTCACCGAGATGTTTGAGTAAAAAATTAAACCATTTTCGTTGCGCTATGAATAATTTTTTTGAAGCGCACATCTTTCTTTGTACAAGAGTTGTTCCTGAGAAAATGACTAACTGTATCACCCCGCGAAGCGGGCAAGTGCGAGACACGCCGTTAGACGTGTCGCAGCACTTGTCTATACATAAATCGATCGCGTCCCTTAAGGAACAAGGCATTCCTCACTACGTCGAATCAGAACATAATCCAGCAGACTGCGCTACCCGTGGATTAACATCAGACGAGGCACGAAATCACATGTGGTAGACTGGCCCGCGAGTCCTCTTGAGTCCCCAAGCGCAATGTCCAAATATGGACATAACCTTCAACTCCATTTCAGATGACGAAGAAACAAAGCCGGAGGCACCCCAAGTGAATTCAACTCAGAACACTGAGTTCGAGTCAGTGCTTCCATTTTCGGCCACACATCGGCATACCAAGCTTGTTAACACTACGGCTTACGCGCTCAAGTATGTCCACAAAGTCATTTTCGATCGCATTTCGCAAGCCGCGCAACAGCGACTCCTTGCCAGTCTACCAATCATAAACGAAATCTCCAGCGAGCTCGCCATCACAGTCGCAGACGTCGATGCCGCAGAAACAATCCTTATTCTCGCACATTACCGAGAAAGTGAGCACGTACTGCAACAAATAAACCTAGCTCGCTTCAATGCAAAACGGACACAAAGTGGCACCATTCGATGTCCATCGCGCGTAGGACCACATGAAGTTGCACCCATTCTATTAATTCCTCATCATCGGCTGACTCAAGCGCTAATCCGGCATCACCACGTGTCACAGTATCACTCGGAAATATACGCTACCATTGCCAGTTTACGTAAAAAGTTCTTTATTCAATCTATACGGCGCGCAGTTACTCAAGTTCTTCGCACTTGCACCACGTGCAAAAAAAAAACAAATGGGCTCGCATACCGATACCCCAACATGCCTACACTTCCGAAAGAACGAACTTCGCGGTCACGGCCATTCCAGTTCGTTGGCATCGACTACCTAGGCCCTATCTACTATAGAGACGCGCGGTTCTCAAAAAGAAAAACCTAGGTATGCCTAATATCCTGCATGGCAACCAGAGCAGTCCATCTTGAACTAGTCTCTAACAACACAGTTCAAGAATTCCTCTTGGCGCTCAGAAGATTTCTAGCGCGGAGGGGAACACTAGACATTATTTACAGCGACAATGCCCCAACCTTTCATGGCGCGGAAGACACTATCCAGAAGATCATCTACTCTCCTGTCAACTGGAACAAGATCTCCGACTTGGTCGTGAGACACAGGATCGAGTGGAGATTCATCACGCCCCTATCGCGGAAAGGGGCTTTCTACGAACGGTTGGTTGCACTATTCAAATCAGCATTTCAGAAGTCCGTCGGACGCTCCTTGTTGCCACTTGAAACACTGCAGGCAACAGTCGTGGAGATCGAAGCGATCATAAACTCCCGTCCTATCACTCCGTTTCGAGAATCGGATACCTTCGCCCACACATTGAAACCCGCCGACTTCATATCACCAGAGATCAACATCCAGGTACTACCAATTCCTCAGATCCCTCAAGACCTTTTCGACGCTTCCCATAAGCTAGCTGCCTGGTACAAGGAGTCGCTCCAAGTACTAGACCGGTTCTGGGACCTATGGCGCTCAGATTACTTAGAAGCTTTAAAAGAGCGTCAGCAACTACGAATTCGCCAGCCCCGTTCCGCCAACATTACTCCAGGGGTGGGCGACGTGGTAATCATGGGTGACGACAACACCCCACGAGGACTTTGGCCACTAGCGGTAATAACCAAGCTCAACTACGCTCCAGACAAGGTGGCTAGATCTGCAGTAGTGCGCACAACCAACGGGAAATTCCTAACACGGTTAATAACACAGTTGTATCCATTAGAACTAGCTGCACCACAAGCTGTCGAGCCAAACGACAACGACACAAGTAAAGAAAAACCAGCTCTCGAGCAAAAACGGTTGCAGCCTCGACGCGCCGCAAAGACAGCACATTGGTTCATCACAACAAACATTAGCATAAACTCTCCTCACCTGTTGAGCGATGGCGTTGACCTCCTCATCAGTCAAATCCACTGACATACGCTCCCCGCATCAGCCGTCGCGTTTAGAGTTCAGGGGCCATCTACGGGCGAAGGACGGTATCGCACGGCGCGCAATTTTAGGCCCTAGCAAACAACACCGGCGCGGCGCCCAGTGGAAGGCCCATACGAGCGGAGGAAAGGGCACGCCAAGAGGAGCGCTGTTTGCTCCCC
This sequence comes from Heligmosomoides polygyrus bakeri, assembly GCA_947359475.1. Taxonomy (NCBI): domain Eukaryota; kingdom Metazoa; phylum Nematoda; class Chromadorea; order Rhabditida; family Heligmosomidae; genus Heligmosomoides; species Heligmosomoides polygyrus. Next base: position 4,184,181 of record OX375869.1, read on the forward strand.
AACGCTGCCAGTGCGAAGTCCACCCAAAATGCGTCAACTTCAGGATACATAGGTAGGCTCTTTTAGAACATAACTTCTAGTTGTGGCGTTTAATTTCTAAAGCTCCGATTCCCTATCACAACTAACAATTTAACACGTCCGATACGCAGTCATCAATTCACTGCGTATCTCACTGCAGCACCCCGAACTCGCACTTACTAACCGTTGAAAATATTAACAACGCTTGATTTCACTAACAACCGCGGTGGGAGACCGCATTTCGTTTTACTGACCCAAAGCAACTCACTGATATGACGAATTTCGAAATTCTCATTTGAGAGCGAGGTTGAAAACTCTCCCCCTCGCGCAAAGCTCGACAAAAAAAGCTCGACAACAAAAGCGCTCATTAGTCAAAAACGACCCACATATCTTTTTGCATTACCTTCAACTTCAACTTCCATCGTCTACCCAACTCAGATTTCGACATCCGTTCCGCCATGTCCAGCCCCAGTCCTGTCGTCCCGACGTCAAGCCGCATCAAGAGCCACATCCAATGCCATCAAGTCAGCGAACAGCCACAGATGACTACAACAAGGACAACGCCAAGCCAACACCCGTGCATCCGTGTACCCTGATGACAAGCAACCAAGCCGAGCGCGCCAGTGCGCTGAAGACATCTATTGTTGTTACTGATTGTGTTTGTTTATCTCCTAGATCGAACTCGTAGGCACCCCAAGAAAACGTAAGACTCGAGACAGACCAATCAAGGGGCCTTACTGCAAGTCCGTCAACTTCATCCTTCTCAGATACGGACTCTAGGCCAGTAGGCTTCGCGTCGATTGTATTGTGCCATGTTGTGTCATTTAGTCTAGGTAAGGCCCAAATCTGCAATCGCGCACGTGGGGTACCATCTCCGTTTCGGCCCCCAGTGTCGCGACCTGCGTCTCGACTTATCACCACGACGTGCCTTGATCTGTCAGCCCGTGGTCAACGATCGCATTTGGGCGCCAAAATACCGCATAAAAGGCCGCCTCTCCGAAACACACCGGCTCTCGTCCTCCTGTTCGCTCGCCGGCCGTCGCCTCGCCCGCCCACCGTCGACTTGGACCAGTCCGCCGTAAGGAAGACGTCACAGCAAGGGGCGCCGGAACTTCATCCCCCCCCCCCCCGTCGCCCAAGTGTGGCCGGACCGAAAGGCCCCGTAGGGCTCGTAGCAGTAGGGGGCGGACCCCACGTAAGGTACCCTACTAACCCGTAGGTAACGCATCAATGTCAATTAGAAAAGGAGATAAACGCTGTCAGCCACCTGTTTCTCGTGTGAGAATACTTGTGACCGACGACGGCACCAAGCGTACCTCCGCGACCGTCCAAGGAGTAGTCACCGATGCCCTGAACGGCCTTGGAGGCGCGGCTCACTCCAACATAGACGTTGCCTATTAGTGGTTTTTGCCCGAAAATTTTTTGTCTAGTGTTGCTGTTCGTACTTACTTTAAGATATACTCGAGTTTTCTGTTCACCTGTATTGAACTGCATGCTGCCCTAGCCGCATAGCGCCGATAGAGATAGATTAGATAGGTACTATCAAAGCAACGTGATGGAGGCTTCTCTCTGGGGGCTCTCATTCTTCAGCTTAACGCTTCCTCGTGTAGGTGTGTCCACATCAGCTATCCTATCTCGAGTTAGATGGCTTGGCGGGTAAGTCAGCGGCTGCGCTCTTGTCCCGATGAATAGCCTCCCATCATTTCCATGCCCATTTCTAGGTGATCCTGGCCGTCACCATGCTGATTTTACTCACAGAGCACTTCACTACGGTGGCACAAGAATACTTCAGGGTTAGTGATTTATTTTTTCAATGAACGTAAACTTCGTAATCATAAGGAACAAAGGAAACTCAGAAGTCCTGTGATTGAGAAGTTCATTCGATGCCGCTAGGATGGCCGTGTAGCGATTCGATTCGGGAATGCAGAGCGCAGATTTCAGAGGGTTAATTATTAGGTTATCCGGAAAGTTTTTTAGATCAGGGAACAATGTTAGTTAATAACTTTATTAACAACCACTATCATTCAACTAAATATTTATCGTTTATGATCTATCACATATTGCCATTGTTCCGGTAGAGAGCGAATACCACGAGCGAAGAACTCCGGAGACTTGGACAGCAAGAAGTTGTTCACATCACTTTTGACTTCCTCCCGACTTGCGAACCTTTTCCAGCTAAGAAAGACTGCAGCGACCGGGAAACGTGGTAGTCACTGGGTGCAAAATCAGGTGAGTACGGCGGATAGGGTGCCAGTTCAATCCCGAGTTCCTCCAATTTCTTCTGCGTATTCTTTGCTTTGTGAGGTCTGGCGTTATCCATGAGAAGAAGAATTTTTCCTCTTCTGAGATTGCGATTACGTAGGATTTCGCTCATTTTCTCCAGCTGAGCGCAGAACACGTTCGAATCTACCATGGAACCGGTAGGAACCAATTCCCGGAATACTGGACCTTGATGTCCCACAAGAAG